>NDFZ01004780.1:149867-164627 GCA_002192655.3 Mamestra configurata
GCACCGGAGCGTTGCTTAAGTGGGGGGCCGACCAGGCACCGGAGCGTTGCTTAAGTGGGGGGCCGACCAGGCACCGGAGCGTTGCTTAAGTGGGGGGCCGACCAGGCACCGGAGCGTTGCTTAAGTGGGGGGCCGACCAGGCACCGGAGCGTTGCTTAAGTGGGGGGCCGACCAGGCACCGGAGCGTTGCTTAAGTGGGGGGCCGACCAGGCACCGGAGCGTTGCTTAAGTGGGGGGCCGACCAGGCACCGGAGCGTTGCTTAAGTGGGGGGCCGACCAGGCACCGGAGCGTTGCTTAAGTGGGGGGCCGACCAGGCACCGGAGCGTTGCTTAAGTGGGGGGCCGACCAGGCACCGGAGCGTTGCTTAAGTGGGGGGCCGACCAGGCACCGGAGCGTTGCTTAAGTGGGGGGCCGACCAGGCACCGGAGCGTTGCTTAAGTGGGGGGCCGACCAGGCACCGGAGCGTTGCTTAAGTGGGGGGCCGACCAGGCACCGGAGCGTTGCTTAAGTGGGGGGCCGACCAGGCACCGGAGCGTTGCTTAAGTGGGGGGCCGACCAGGCACCGGAGCGTTGCTTAAGTGGGGGGCCGACCAGGCACCGGAGCGTTGCTTAAGTGGGGGGCCGACCAGGCACCGGAGCGTTGCTTAAGTGGGGGGCCGACCAGGCACCGGAGCGTTGCTTAAGTGGGGGGCCGACCAGGCACCGGAGCGTTGCTTAAGTGGGGGGCCGACCAGGCACCGGAGCGTTGCTTAAGTGGGGGGCCGACCAGGCACCGGAGCGTTGCTTAAGTGGGGGGCCGACCAGGCACCGGAGCGTTGCTTAAGTGGGGGGCCGACCAGGCACCGGAGCGTTGCTTAAGTGGGGGGCCGACCAGGCACCGGAGCGTTGCTTAAGTGGGGGGCCGACCAGGCACCGGAGCGTTGCTTAAGTGGGGGGCCGACCAGGCACCGGAGCGTTGCTTAAGTGGGGGGCCGACCACGCACCGGAGCGTTGCTTAAGTGGGGGGCCGACCACGCACCGGAGCGTTGCTTAAGTGGGGGGCCGACCAGGCACCGGAGCGTTGCTTAAGTGGGGGGCCGACCACGCACCGGTGCGTGGAGCGCTGCTTAATTGGGGGGGCCGATCACGCACCGGTGCGTGGAGCGCTGCCTAAGTGGGGGATTTATTGTTGGATAGCGAACCAATTTATGTTAAATTATTAAAGTGCCTGATCGATTTTAAGTTACGACTCTATGTAATATATCTGCAAAGTTTTTTAAATGGGGGGGGCGGAAGGAATTCCAACTCGTGTTCCTACAAATGCCCTTTGCGTTCCAGTGCCGCGGTATCTCTTTCAAACGATTTCGCAACCCGCTTAGGTCCTCTAAAATTAAATCATGAAACGTCCGTTGAATTAGGATAAATGTCGATTCAGTACAGCTTTCAATAAATGTAGCTATGTCAATTACAGTTCTTGCAAAATTTGGAGCCTACCATAGTACGTACTCACTTCAAATATCTTAAGACGCACTCACACTCATTAAAAAGCTTCCTGGGTCTTAAGGGGATGTAATGAGGAGTGATGATGATGACGTCACGTTGATGTTGAGGGTCTCAGAATAAACTCCCGCAAAACAAAACAAAAGGGAGAATCCTCCGACCAGACGGTTGTTGTGTCCGGTGGACAACTGCCCGATAGTTGATATTCGGACTGTTGTATATGTTCAAATCGAACGGAGAACTTTGCATGCGCAATGCAGTATTTCGTTGGTAGTTCGTCGCTGACAGGATAGATGGCGTTGCGGTTCTTTTTGTTGCCGAACAAATTTAGTTTCTTAGTTTTTTCATGTGGCGGCATTGATGCCGCTACACCCTCAAAGGTCTTTCAAAATGCTTGAAAAACTTATCAAGTTTCAGTTTATTCTTTGATACTCTCATGCAATGACAATGAATATCAATGGTGATGATATTATAGGAATGTTGCCTGGTTTAAAAAATATGATTCTATTTAGTCCGTCATCATTGATCAAATCAATAAAAAAAATACGATATAACGAATCAAAGATAAGGAGTGGGGGCTTGTAACGTCACTTTCTAGTAAAAAGTGTACTGGTAAGTGACGTCACACGAGTTTTCAACGCACTGTATCGTCTACATTTTTTGTTTACGTGATAAAAGAAAAAATACGTGTCCAATTTTTTATGGAAATCTATCTGACGGACTAATTAGTTTTTTTTAGTCAAATATTATGAAATTTTACTACAATTCACAACGTTCTCATCTAAAGTTGACTACACAAGATCAAATGTATCCTTACCTTTATTACTGCGTTGCCAGGTAGTCCCTAATTCCTCGATTTAGAAAAGATACCTCTAAATACTATAAAACCAATCCTTTTCTTCATGTGCGTGCAGTAGGTGTAGCCTACTGCACAAAAACTCACCACATTATTCAGGGTTGAAATCACGATACTGACGATGCGAATTTTCGTTCAGAATTTTTTTTTTTGGGCATTATGTATGGGCTGGCCTACCCTTACTGTAGCCTACTGTACGCGCATGCTTGTCTTTGTATTCACGAAAGCGACTTGATCCGATTTTCATGACCATTTGAGAACTTCGTCTAAAAAAAATAATTCTACCAACAGATTTTGGTTTAGAATATTCTCACCGAACGAAACTGGAGACATCATTAACTCTAGTGGTGGGTCGTTGTCGAATTTTTGGCGAAAACGGTTGCAGAAATCGGTCGTCGTCCCAACTGGGGGGCTACTCTCTAAGCCCGAAGTCCGTAGTTTCGGGCGTATTCTAGTCCGTATCACCTAACCACTAAGAATTAATGACAACACGATTTGACAGTTACTGTCAAATCGTGTTGTCATTCATTCTTAGTTTGGGTTCGGAACTAATCGTAAGTCCGTAGGTGCGTTGCCTTACCTGTAACTGCTCCTGTTTCCATTCGTTGTCTGTGGTCTCCTCTGAGTCGTCGAACTGCGACTTCCACAGCGATACCAGAGTGAGCGCTCCGCCTTTTGTAACCTGATACAATTTTTTTATTTTTGGATTAAACTTTTTTTTTAGCCTGTGTTATGTATAAGGTAATTTATGGCCGTTCCAATTTTCACAGTGAAGCAATGTTTGTATACAGAATAATCCTGCCGGTCGATTGTGTAAACATGTCGAAGTGAAGGCCTGGATGAAGTGATCACGAGGTGAGCTGTCAATCCATATAGTCAAGATGGAATGACAGCTTCTAGCAACTTCGTGATCACGTGACATCTTGATCATATGGATTGACAGCTTACCTCGTGATCACTTCACCCAAGCCTTCGATTCGATATGTTTACGGAATCGACCGGCTGAAATCCGTGGTGATATGTAAGGGTGACGTTCTTTATCTGGTATCAGTCAGGAAACAATATAAAAAAAAATAAAGTTTTTTTTTTTTTCACAAAACTTCATAATAACATCTAAAAGTTTCAAAAAAATCGCTTTTATGCAGTTGGTAGCATTTATTTCAGTTCAATCATAAATTTGATGGCACCAACTGCATCAGACTGCTTGAAAAGCAATTTTTTTATTGTCGTTTTATGCTCGGTTTTCTTGAAAAATGTCAATATTTTTTATTTTTTGCAATTTTTTTTTTTCAAATGTATATGTCACCGGAAACGCCGTAAGATTGTAAAATAATGCGTGAAATTGTAAACTATATTTTTTTTTTAATAAGACACGGTTATATTGGAAACAATTGAATTTGGATGAGATTTATTACAATCTTACGGAGTCTGCAATTTTCCAGTGACATATATAAGATACGGAACGTCACACTTAAGTATGAACACGCACTTCCGAAACAGCCTGTATTACTGTTCAGTTTACAACTTTCGGCGTTGAGCAGTCTTGAAAATCGTACGGCACACTTCTATTTTATTTAGGCATAAAACAGGCATTACTGATCACCAGAGGTCGGACTTAGGTAGAGTTATTTATGTACTTACACTGATTTCATACTGCGAAAGAATAAAGTGGATATGCCTCAAATCCCGAGATTAATTTTAAAGAGCAGAAAAATCCCATGATTTATTAAATAAAAAAAGTTACTTTATTTTTACACAATATAAACCACCGCACGCGCGACGTTGCCAAATTTACATCAACGACATCGGATGTCCGAAGTTGCAAAATTCCAATGCGTACACGCGCGATGTTGCCACATTTGTAGTTCGCACAACATAGCTTGTGAGAACAAAAGAAAAAATATTATTATTTATTTGTAATATTGCTGGCCACACGGGATTGTCTATTGGGAATCCCGGGAAGATCCATATTAATATCAGCATTTCGATGCAAGTACGTAAATAACTCTTCCTAATTCCAACCTTTGCTGATCACACTGCAAAAAATATTTGATGATAAAACAACTGCCGATTTGAAATTTAACTATTCAGTTAAAAATAGTCACCTGGTTTTGATACTAATAAGAGATTTAGCAACATTTTTTACGTTTTTTGTGACATTAAATACCCGCAAAAACATAGTACCTACTTGTGTAATTTTATTTCGTGAAATTGCATTACATTACAGGATCTATCCTGTAATGTAAATAAATAAATATAATTAAATGTTACCTGCTGCAGCGCGGAGACATTCTCGTCGTCCATGACGGCGAACTGCGTGTAGCTCTGGTCGGCGCGCGCGCGGGCCGTGCGACGCGCTCCTGCACGCAATACATACGTACGTCTTAGATATACTTCACTGTTTGTTATCGATAGATAGAAAGACAGAATATACTTTACAGAGGCCCTACTATGAAGTCTTAAAACGATCATGATTCCGCTCTAAGAGGCAGACGGAGCTATGCATTCGCACTTAACGTTCCCAAACGTCTTTTATAATGTGCACAGCAAAGGAGTGGAACTCTCTGCCTGCGTCTGTATTTCCGAACGCATACAACCCTAATCTCTTCAAAATTAGAGTGAACAGGATTCTTCTGGGTAAGCTCGCTCCATCTTCGACTTTGTCTCTGTCATCTATGACCTAGACTAGAGTCAAGAGCAAACCCGTATTAAATAAACAAAAATAAAAAAATACATAGCGAATAGCACTATCCCTTTTACATCGTCGGAATCGGATTGGATGGCATTAGCACGTCGTAGTAGGGCTGCTGTCTTTGAAGTGAAAGCTTCTTTAGCGGCGTTGTGCACTTTTTGGGATGGGTAAAAAATGTTAAACTCGCGTCAGGACACGTGACCTGATCGAAAATTCGTAAGACGGAGGGATAGTTCTGAAGTTTAACATTTTTAATGTAATATAAATTGTCATGTTTGGGTACGATAGCGCAATAAATGAATACTGTAATTTACCACATTAATGATAGTACTTTTATAGTGATAATTAAAGCAATTCGTGCGAAATTATTCCCTAACCATTCCAAAATATGAAAAATGCCAGTTACCAGTTGTTTTTTTTTAGTGTCGTCTCGCAGTTCAACCTGAGATTGTCGACTGCTGAATAAAAATATTAAAGCCTCCAGCCAGGTTTTATTAAAACTTACAAACTAAGCGCCTTCACGCTTGCGGGCACCCCCTGTGGGGTACGGGCCTCGGCTTAGGGCGTCGCTGGGGGGAGGACAGCTAGGGACAGGCTGGTGACAACTGTTATCCTACGCTTACATAAGACCATGTATTATAACCAGAGATCAGAATAGGTAGACTATATTTACCTAATGTTCGTGGAAGTAAGTAACATAGAGTTGATAATACCTCTTCTAAAATCCCGGAATCGTAAACATGACGATTGTATCTCGGGATATAAGAAATTGCAAATTACTTATTGCGCTTTGAATACATTTGAACAAAATAATTTTATTGAAGAATCTTATTATGTTTTTAGAGTTCCGTACCTACTAAAACTGTTGAATTAAATAGCTTTGTTTTCGCACAACGCTTTCTTCTTTTGATTCTTCAAATCAATCATTTGTAACTATACTCAAAGTCCAGTTCATGTTTTTATAATCCCGGGTCTTAATTCTTATGATTCTTTTTTTTTTAACTCACACACGGTGATCCGATCCCAAACTAGGCAGAGCCTGTGCTATGGCAACCAGACAACTGATAAACGTACTTATATATTTCTAAATACATACATATTATAGACAAATCCATTCCATTTAATTCCGGGATTTTAGAGGAGGTATTATCAACTCTATGTTACTTACTTCCACGAACATTAGGTAAATATAGTCTACCTATTCCGATATCTGGTTATACCATTTCCTATCAATATTATTTAACAAACGCACTCACCACTCAACATCTTAGCCGACGAACTGTATCACAAAAGACAGTTCTACCTTCGTTCTCGCTAATGAGTTATTTATTTATAAAGCACGTCTAACTTCCATTTAGAACGAGGTCACGAGTTTGACTGATTTCTTTTTGTGTAAATGTGTCAATAGCGGTCAAGTGCGTGTCGGTATTATTGTTTAGGGGTTCTGTAGATGTCATAACCAGTGATCGGATAATCGGGCGCTTATATAAGTACCTTAACTTCTTCCCGTGAAAGAATAATATGGACATTCCTTTCTGAATAAATAAGTAAGCCCGGGTTCCCGGGATTGAACAATTTTGTAAAAACAACTATAACAAACTTAATTAAATTATAGCAGTGAAAATTTGAAATATTAAAAAATGTAACAGCGACAACGTTATAAAAATTCAAAGTTCAAAGAGAAATCCGACAAAAAATCCATATCAGATAATTTACACATATGATTATTTATTAGGTACATTGCAAAATTTAATAAATTACAAAGTCAATTCATTAAAATTTATTACAATAGTCTTTTATATGTTTACAACCTATTTGCTATCATTTTAGACTATTTTTATGACGTCAAAGTCTAGTACGACTTTTCAGCTGTCATAGAAAACGGCCTATAATCGATCGATGTACTAGTTAGTTAGCAAATAATATACTTTTTTAAAATATATGTTTCTTTTTTGGCTACAATTTAAATGCGTACCAAGTAAAATATGTTAACTTCAAATAAAATAAACCCACTCTATACCGAGGTGCCTAAATAACTACATAGGTTCCAAAATAATTATACACTCATCAGAATAATTGTACGTGTTCTATTTATATTCTTTTTGCCTACCAAAATGGATACATGCTCACCAAATCTTGTTTCCCTAAAATACAATGTTACTTCTGTTACTAGGACAACTCGGATGCAAGAGCGAGCTAAGCGAGCTCGGGACTTGGGGCACCCCGACTCTGTCAGGTTAGGTTAGAAGGGGATGGCGGGGTCTAGTGAGCGAGCGAAGTGAGCGAATTACACCCCGCTATCCCCTTCGTGGTTGTTTTTTTTTAACCATAGAGTCCCGTCAAGCGGGGCTCCGACTTCGCCTTTTTGTGAGCATTTAGCCATTCTGGCAGGTATTTTTAATTTTTTGGTTGTAAAATAGGTACTTTTCTGGTAGGCGTTTAATCACAAGCCTTTCTTTTTTTTAAGTAAACCGTCAATTAAGTTAGCATAACAATAAAATATTTCGCTAAGGGCCGAGTTTTCAATAGTCAGGTAACTTTTATTCGAGGAATAAAAATGGCGTTTTGACAGTTTTCGTATGTGAAATATTTTTATTTGTCTTGGTAATACAATCGATTTATGAAAAATAATAAATTTAAAATCAATGGCAGAATAAAAATTGTGATACTTAAACAAAAAAAAAACTACTACGCGCGAGAGCTTATTTTGCTCTGAACATTTATGAATCGCTTTTCACTTTGTCGGCGCGCCGCCGCTCTGCCAGTAGAACCTACGTCACGTCTAGTAAGTTACTATTGCTTCTCACGCTTTCGAGTTTAAGAATATTTTTTTAGTGTTGAAAAAAAAAAAAAAATTAAGTTTAACTTTATGTTTCGATAGTACTACGGATGCCTAATCGTTCTGCCGTGGGAAAAAAAAACCATTAAAATTTCAGCGTGTATATGTGGAGAAGATGTTGGTACTTTTGTACATATTTCGACGGACGAGTTCCTTCACAAAGACATTTATTTCCACAACAATATAAGTACTTAAGTAAATAAACTTGTAAAGGAGGCACTTCACTTGGCGTATTTGCCCAAATATTTGCGTTACTTGGACAATAGAAAATATACCCTACAGTGATTAAAATAACGTTAAGTTTTTAATAAAGAAGTAAGGCAAATATTTTGCAAATAGGCCAAGTAAAGTACCATCATAACACTGACCTCTCTTGAAATGCGTGTCAGAATGTACGCTATCCACGTCGGCAGCCATGATCCTGGGACTGACCGCTTCACCTGGTAAAAATCATAGCGATATTAATGGATAGTCACGGATGGAAGCGTGAGTTTATGTATGTATGTATGTAATGGAGTAATACAAGTGTCGAGTATATTTGCCTGACACATGCTGAGCTGGGGCCCTACTATGACGTCTTAAAACGATCATGATTCCGCTCTAAGAGGGAGACGGAGCTATACATATTTTTAATTTGCACCCCCTGTGGGGTACGGGCCTCGGCAACAACTAGAAATCAAATAGCGCGCGCTTCCTCAGCTTCCTGTTACACACTTCCGTCCCATTTCACGAAATCACTCCCACAGAGTGCAGGAAATGAAATGGATGATATGATAAAGAGATCCAGTAGGTATAAACATACAGTAGCTACCTGGCGTGGCGGGCGAGGCGGAGGCCAGGTCCTGCACGCACGTGGGCGGCGCCGTCACCACGCGCAGGCGCGCCAGCGTCGGCCCGCCGCCTGGGGGGGGGCTCTTGTTATATTACCTTTGCAGATTCATTCATCCGTTCATTTCTTCTTTATATTATATATATATATTTTACTACGTGATAAAATATCGTTGGTTCTCACATTGCTATGAGAGTAAATGAACAGTAAATGCACCTGTTTGCGCACACACGCGTGCACAGGGGCGGATCCAGGATTGTCGTTTGGGCTAGCTTTTTGGGGGGCTTGACCCTGCTGAGGGTGGGTTTTAACTAAAAAAAAATCTAAACAAAAAATAACTGGTTATCTGTAAAGTCGGTTTACGAACGACAGTTTAACTGACAACGTCATAACAAAACATTGATGAAATGATCGTAACGTTACAATGAGCGTAACGTTACAACGAGTCATCCTTTTTCGTGCGTGCAGCCGGCGTTCATCGATTTATTAGACGTTGTCACGTCAATTATTGCTTAACAAGCCTCGTTGGAGTGCTTTTCGTTAATTCCTCCTAAGTTGTACACTACCAAAGAAATCGAATCTTTTGGAGGTGCTTAAAACCCTTAACCCAGATCCGCCAATGTGCATGCTCTATAATATTTACACTTTTTTTTTTAAAGGATCGGAAATCATCAAATGACTTCTTCCGCTCTGGGCGGAGCAGAAGGGCGTGTCAGACTCTTACTGACTAAAACCCATCCGTGTTCCTTCTAAAGCCCTTTGCGTTCCAGGGCCGCGGTGACTCTGTCGAACAAATTCCGCAACCCTGGCAGGTCTATAATAAATACTGCATTCTCGGCCACCGTGATCGGAATTCGGTCGGAACAATCATAATTATCAATTCTTCTCTCCTACATGTATTTGTTTTTTGGCTGTGCCCGACAGGGTCCATAATGATCACAATCTCTTTTTTAAATTTACCACCTAAGTACACATTGTGGAATGCAAATAAAGTATTGAGTATTGAACTGGGAAATATGCACTGTCGTTCCTGTAGAATAAATAAAGTGGTGGATCATACCGGGCGCTGGGGGGCGCGGCTTGCAGGGAGGCACGCTCTGGCGCTCCGGCCGCGTCGTCGTGCCCGTCACCGCAGACTTGCTGCTCTCCTGCTGCTGCACAATTGTACATTATGTCTCATTCATTACAGGAAATTAATAAGTGCGTATACACGTCGGAAGTGGGTTGCCAGTGTGGCAAGTCACCGTGTATGTCATGTATAAAAAAAAAACAACGGGTTGCTCCGGGAGTGCCGGCAGAAGTGAAAACTTGAACATTAACTTTGTGCATTTTTGATATCTTGGAATGGTTAGGGAATCATTTCGCACGAATTTTTTTAATTATCAGTATGTACTATAATTTATGTGGTAAAATACAAAATTCATTTATTGCGCTATCGTACACAAACATGACAATTTATATTCCATTAAAAAATGAACACTTCAGAACTTTCCCTCCGTCTTACGAATGTTCGATCAGGTCACATGTCCTGACGCGAGTTTCACATTTCTTACCCATCCCAAAAAGTGCACAACGAAAGAAATTTTCACTTCAAAAACTGTAAAACTTATATTGGAAAAAAGTAACTATGGAGTTTCTTGTCCGTTCTTCTCCATAAGAATCTACTTTTTGCGAATCGACAACTAGAGTCACTAATATTTTAATTTCTAACTGTAAATTTGACGTTCAAAAGTGCCTTTTAATGGTTTAGTTGAAATAAATTAATTGACTTTGACTTTTAACGCCGACAAGCTCCGAACGTCGCCGACAAATTCCGATCTGCTCCGATCAGCGCTGGCTTTCCTTATGTATTCGCCCTTAGAGACCTAAGCGAAGTGTATCAGCGAAAACGATAAAAAATTAAAACTGGCCAAGTGCAAATTGAACTTCCACACGAAGGTTCCGTACCATAAGCCGAAAAAAACATGTTTCTTATAGTCCCTTTTTCCTTTATATTTCCCTTTTATTTTTAATTTTTATTATTTCTTGTTATAGCGGCAACAGAAATACATCATCTGTGAAAATATCAACTGTCTAACTATCACGGTTCATGAGATACAGCCTGGTGACTGACGGACAGCGGAGTCTAAGTAATAGGGTTCCGTACCCAGAGGGTAAAACGATGAAAAAAATGCCAAGTTGATAACAGGGAATCATATTTTTAAGAAAACGATTTTTCGAGTGTTCATTCACTTTTATACGGTCAAGAAAGATCCAAGCTAGGTTCACTGGTATTCTCAAAAGACACATGTTAGAGTCATGGACTATTCTACAGTTCTGAAATGCTTGGCCTATTATCATCAAATGACTTCTTCCGCTCTGGGTGGAGCAGAAGGGCGTGTCAGACTCTCACTGACTAAAACCCATCCGTGTTCCTTCTAAAGCCCTTTGCGTTCCAGGGCCGCGGTGACTCTTTCGAACAAATTCCGCAACCCTGGCACTACCAAGTAATACTTACATTATTAACTTTGGCATGTCTGTCGGGAGAGGGCGCTGGCGTCGTTCTGGGTTCTGCCTCCTTATCTGTGGCCGGCTTGTCTGTGGTCGACTGCGGACAAACAAACATACTTATTATAATGTTGTTTCAAAATTATTATTGGTAATCAAACATGCATAAGTAGTAGAAAATATTTTTATTATTTTATTTTGTGCATATTGAGAAAACTAATTATTTTTCTTTTTATCGAGCATGTTGTTTATACAATAAATGTTGAGTGGTAAGCCCACAAAATTGGTACCTATGATGGCTTTGTAATATGTATTCGTTACATTTCTAAGACTATAGAGCGAAGTGAGCATAAATACGCTACGAGCGAGCCTAGCGCGATATCTGAGCCGGAATGTGTTGGTTTTTGGGCGTCGCATGAGCTCGCTTCGCTTGTTTTTCTGGATTCTCTCTCACTCACTTCGCAAGCTAATATACGAGTATGACTGGCTTTGCTCCAATGGAGGGAGGAGAATTTTTATTTCCTCTGTTGGAGGAGCTCGCTAATCGCGTGAGTAAGCTCTGCTCTGTTGTGCTGATAAGGAAGCTGTGCTCGCCTAAGGCTCGCATCGCTCGCTCAGTGTAGGGTGAATAGGGTGAAGAACCGCCGTCCCCTGTATGATCCATGATACGTTTTTTTTTTTTAAGGATGGGAAATCATCAAATGACTTCTTCCGCTCTGGGTGGAGCGGAAGGACGTGTCAGACTCTTACTAACTAAAACCCATCCGTGTTCCTTCTAAAGCCCTTTGCGTTCCAGGGCCGCGGTGACTCTTTCGAACAAATTCCGGAACCCTGCTTAGTAAAGACCCATCATCCACTATTGGTAAAAAAACGTAAAGCCACTAATAGATTTGAATATTAAGTTTTTTGTTCAAATCTCAAATCTCAAATAGTTTATTGCAATCCATAATGTACACATAAACAGGTGGTAGAATTAATAAATAGAAACAATTATGGACCCTGTCGGGCACAGCAAAACTTAAAATATTTAATTAGGAGAGAGGAAGAGCGTTTTGTTAACTTTTCTTGTAAAATGTTTGTGTAATTATTTCCTGTTCATCTTGTATCTATTATTAAATATTTTATACATATTATTAATAATTATCTGCATTGGTATTAGCATTTTTTATCAGGTATTATTAGAAAAGTATTTTATTTATTTATTATTATTATAAGAATTTAGTGTAATTTGTTTATTATTATCATTTATATAATATAATGTCATTTATTTATTATTATCAGTAGAATAGAATGTCATTTATTTAAGAAAATAATGTCCTTAATTTGTTATTATCAATAGAATAGAATGTCATTTATTTATTTATTATTGCCAATAGAATAGAATTTCATTTATTTATTATTATTAAGTTTACATATCTATATTGTTATTATTAAAACTTATCCGTAAGGTATTCTTCCACTGTGTAATAGCTTTTTATAATTAAGAATTGTTTTAACTTATTGAGAAATATACTGGTTTTGTTTTCTTGCTTTATGTTTTCTGGTAATTTATTATATATTTTGATCGACATAGAATGTGGACTAGAAGCATGTAACTTAAGGCGGGACGGAGGCAAATTTAGCCTGTTTTTATGGCGCAGTGAATGGCTCGTTTGTATGTCTCCCCGTGTGTTGTAGGATTCTGGGAATTTGCGGACCAATTTACATAACTCCAAGATATAAATACTGACTAATGTGAGAATCTTGTGTTTTTGAAAATAAGGCTTGCAACTGTCTGTCTGTTCTATGTTGGTAATTATTCGTAGTAGCTTCTTTTGTAGGATAAATACGGAGGGAGCGTCTGTGCTATTTCCCCATAGGATGATGCCATAGGTAAACCATGCGTGGGCATATGCGTAGTATGTGACTAGCGCGGTTTGAAGGCTTGTGGTCTTTTTAATTTCGCGGAGGGCATATGAAAACTTTGAAATGTTTGATTTAACTTTCTGTATATGTGTTTGACATAAACAGGAGTATTGTAGTGAGCATTCTAGCGAACGATATTAAATTTATTTTGACCTTTTTGCCGAGCCGAGCAATTTTGTCATTCATCTATACATATAATAAAAATGTAACGCATCGCTGTCTGTACATGGAAGATATATATGAGAAAAAATATTATTGTGACCTTTATCAACGCAAATAGCACCCAAAACAATGATTGTTAGAATGTATGTCTGTTTGTCTGTTTGTTTGTGCACGCTAATCTCAGAAACGGCTTATCCGATTTAGATGTGGTTTTCACTACAAGCTTCACTTAACATTAAGTGTTTGTTTCATGTCAATCGGTTCATAAATAAAAAAGTTATGCCAATTCAAAGAATCACGTCGAACATTTGTTAAACTATCTATATCTACCTATTCTTTCTCTGTTCAGTAGCATTGACTGAAACTTTACTAAACTTCATAATCTTAAAATATAAATGTCTGCCCCAAGTAATTATTCCACGCGGACGAAGTCGCCGGCATTTTTTTTTTGTAGAGATTAAAAAACGGCTAATGCTCGATGTTCTGTTACAAGTGTATCAGCACCTTAATATTTGCGGACCCTGAGCTCGCTTCGCTCGCTCGTTAGTTCGTCTCGTGCAGTACTCACATATCCGTTGAGATGGTGCGGCGCGTGCCTGGGCGAGGCGGGGTGCACTCGCTTGTCTGTGTGCTTGTCTTTGTGCGCGCCTGTTTGCGTGTCTGTTGCTACCGCTGTTGTGGCTTCCGTTTCTAGACGTCGCCGGGTCTGAGGAAATAAAGTTAATAGGTTAAAAACTGATTTACAAAGTTAAGCTTAAGTTTCTTGAGCGAAAATTATCATATAATTATTGGTTCAGTGTTTTTGATGTGATAACTTCAAAAACATGGGATGGGAGGGTAAACCGCTTCGTAACGTAACGCGTTACGGCGCCAGTCTGCCTGGCTTCCCTTTTTCTCACGCATACGGCAGCGGTAGGCAGGCTCTTCCTCTCTCACTCTAACCCACAGCGCTAGTCGTATTTCGGACAGACGCTTCCCAATACTAAATAGTTCAACTTAGATTAGTTTAAGTTATCACTTCTGTCGGCCGTCCCGAGACGCACACGTTTTTTTATTTTGGATGGGAAATCATCAAATGAAACCCGTGAACGGAGCGAGAGGCCTTCAAATGGCCGCCGCGTTCCAGGACTGTTGTAACTGTTTCGAACAATAGGAATATTGCCTGGGTTAAAAAAAAATGATTCTATTCAATCCGTCAGTTAGATTATCGAAAAATATTGGCAACATGTTTTTTATTTTATCAAATCAGTAAAAAAATACGAAGAAAAACGCATCAAAGATAAGCAGTGGGGGCTTGTAACGTCACTTACCAGCAAAAAGTATACTGGTAAGTGACGTCACACGAGTTTTCAACGCACTTTATCGTCTTCATTTTTTGATTACGTGACCAAAGTGTCCAATATTTTTTAGAAATGTATCTGACGGACTAATTAGATGTTTTTATTGAAATACCATATTCCTGTCGGTGGCAGAAGGTAGGGCTAGGCAGTGTATACTCACGGTGTCGGGC
>NDFZ01004781.1:0-75585 GCA_002192655.3 Mamestra configurata
GGTCAGTCAGTAGCGGTAGTTACGAGTACATTCCAGATGTTTCGAGAATAGAAGTTTCTAGAATAAACTGTCCTATATAAGGAGCGTGTATTCCGCGACCGAGTCAGTATTGAATTTGCGATACAAGCGAATACTTCGGAAGCGATCTTCAAGTGCGAATAAAGTGATCAGTGGTGAACTTGTGTTTAATAATTAGTGAGTTTAAAGTTGTAATTAGTGTTTTTAAATTAAAGTGTCATTTTGGTTATTTAATCGGCTGTTTTTATTGTCACGAACCCCAAGCTCGTAACAATATTATATCAATACAAGGGCGAGTCCTCCATCATGAAGCAAATTGAAAAAAAAAATATTGGTTGTCTGTTAAGTCGGTTTACGGACGATAGTTTAACGTGACAACGTCATAACAAAACATTGATGAAATGATCGTAACGTTACAATGAGCGTAACGTTACAATGAGTCATCCTTTTTCGTGCGTGCAGCCGGCGTTCAACGATTAATTAGACGTTGTCACGTCAAAAAACGTGTGCGTCTCGGGACGCCCGACAGAAGTGATAACCTAAACTAAATCTAAGTTGAACTATTTAGTATGGGAAGCGTCTGTCCGAAATACGACTAGCGCTGTGAGTTAGAGTGAGAGAGGAAGAGCCTGCCTACCGCTGCCGTATGCGTGAGAGAAAGGGAAGCCAGACAGACTGGCGCCATAACGCGTTACGTTACGAAGCGGTTTACCCTTCCATAAGAAGTTATTAATTCAAAAATTAAACAGCGTTAACATTTTAACAATACATTTTTATTTGCAAAATCACACTTTAACAGCTAGGCGAAATCTTTACAACATTATAATTTTAAATATACAAAACGTAAAATTCACTGAAACAGTTTACACTGAAAATGGATGTATAGTGTGAATTTTCGGTAACGCTACATACTTCTACGTATGTGAAGGGCTAAATTTTTTTTTGCCAATGGATTTTCAACAACTCGACGCAAACCCGAGCGTTGAAAATCCATCAGCGCAATTATACTCAGGCATTATCCAGTGAACTCTAGTGTTAGTGAAAACGGTCCCTCTACTACGACGGCCAGTGCCATCATGATTTCATTGTGCGGGAGAGACGGAGCTATACAAGACGAATAGTACTATCCTTTTCCGACCGTCATGATATATTGGCACGCGTATAAAGGTACGAGCGTACTGTGTCGGGCCGCTACGGGTCGGGGCGCAGCGCAAAAATCCGCTCAAATTGCTTGTACGTATTTTATTTTATATGAATTATAGTACACTATGGCGGGGCGCAGCGGGACGGATTATTGCGCAGCGGATTTTGGTGCGTGCGATGCGACCTACCCCGCCCCGCTGTGCCCCGTTAGCAGTGTGCTATACCAAGCGTATGAGAATATACGAGAATATATAACAAAATTAAAAAAAAGCCTGTGAAATTACCGTTCAGCAAATATAATGGTCGTCAAGNGACCCGCCCCGCCCCGCTGCGCCCCGCCAGCAGTGTGCTATATACCAAGCTTATGAGAAAGCACGCACACACGTGTTATTACAATGTTTAAATCTTGTAATCCGTCAGTGTACTGTAATGTCAATGTGCTACGATCCGGCCTGTCACTAATGTGCTAAGTACGCATTCTACACTGCGATGTGGCCCACCCCGACCCGTTGCGGCCCGACACAGTTTGCTTGTACCTTAAGAGGGCAGGAATAAGTCACATTATTTCTCGCTTTGAAAGTTCCTTCACAATAGCTATTGAATTTCTATTCTATTCTATTTCTTATTTTCAGTGACTAAGTTCAAATTAGCTTGTGGAGCCATTTGGTGTTTGCGTCAATGTTCACAAAATTTTCAACGTTATCACACTAATCTTCCAGTTCAATACCATAAGGAAATGCTCCAAATGGCGCACCAAGAAATTGATTTCATATAACTTATATCTGTCACCGGAAAATTGCAATGCCGTAAGATTGTAAAATATCGCGTGAAATTGTAAACAATTTTTTCTTTATCAGCCATACATATAGGAAACTATTTAATTTGGACACGATTTATTTATTTATTTAAACTTTATGTACAATAGTGGTACATGGGCGGACTTAATGCATAAAACGATTTTTTCATAATATATCGAGGAATTATAATCTAATAGAGATTTATAACAATCTTACGGAGTCTGCAATTTTTCGGTGACATATCTAAAGATTTCAACCTAATAAATTCTCAATTTTAAATCAGACCCAAATACTGGGTCAAATTAATTACTGAAACACTTTTGATATGAGGGGTATCAATATCTTTTTTTTAAAGGTATCCTTCCAGCTGGTTCTTCTTGGCCCGTCACGACCCTGTCTAGCTGTGTCACACTCGTTTTGAGATACACAGGTCCACAGCTTTGTCGAACACAAAAAAAACGGTGTTTCGATTATTAATTTGACCTTTTACAATGTGATATTTTTATCTCCTTTCAAACCTCTGAGAAAAATATTTGTTTGCATATCTCGACAAAATGTAGCGAATAGCTTAGTAACACTGAGGCGTTGCTGGCCTTCCTCGAGGAGCAGGGGTGGATCAAATGGTATGTTTTTCCCACCTGTATGCAAAATGTGTTCTTGAACGTGGAGTTGCAGAAAGCAGCCTGACTTACATACATGCAACTAATGTTAATAGTACTAATTTAAGTATCTCATTATAAGCGAACAGTTATTTTTAAGTTTTTATGAGAAATAAAGTTCTTAACACCCACTTACATATTACAGTGTACAGCTGTTTTTTTTTTTTTTTTTCAAGATTTGATTTTTGCATAAACCTTGTCTATGATTTAAAATTTAGGAAATAAAAAATCACATTGTATAAATGTACCGACTACCCTTCATGTTTCTTCAAATGCCTATGTAGCCCGGCTCTATCCGCTGTAGAATAACTACAAATCCCACACGAAAATGGCTTCTCCCCCGTATGAGACCTTTTATGAGCAACCATCTGCGTTTTAACATGCGTTGTGAAACCACACTCACACTTCAAATCCCTAACCTTCCCAAAATGAGCAATTAAGTCCTTCAGATCTCTCCCAGAAAAGTCACACTCCGTACATTTGTAGGGCGTCCCTTTGGCATGTATCCGCATATGAACTTTCAAACTGCCTTTGTTTTTGGTAAAATAGGAACATTTAGTACACTGTTGATAACCTTCTGGTGCCTTATTTCTATCACATTTTGTGCATGGAACGTATGTAGCTGATTTTCTATCACAGTTGTGCTTCGCTGACAGTTCTCGGTCCATTGTGCGGTAGCCACATGACTTGCAGTTGTAAACGGCACGTAATTCTGTTATTTTGATGGTCCGTTTACGTTGTGTTTTCTTTGCTGGTTTCTTCTTTGGCTTCGGGCTGTCGGTTTCACTGGAATTTAAAATGGTGAGATAGAAATAGGAATTAATACAAATTTTTGACATAGTGAAGTGGTCAAGTGGCTGATGTTGCAGTCCTTGGTTTGAACCCTGTTGAGACTGTCTGTCTACTAGCGGCAGCCCCGCGGCTTCACCCGCATAAGTCTCGATCCCGTAGGAATATCGGGATAAAAAGTAGCCTATATGTTAATCCAGGGTGTCAGCTTCCTACATACCAAATTTTATCAAAATTGGTCCAGCCGTTTGCGCGTGAAGAAGTAACAAACACACACTCACAAACTTTTGCCTTTATAATATTAGTGTGACTAGTTGCGCCCCGCAGTGTTACCCGCGGTTTATCAGATACTCCGCGGTGAATGTTGAAAATTATCCGAAGGGAACACTCACTCCCGGAATAAAAAGTAGCCTATGTGTTAATCCAGGGTGTCAGCTTCCTGAATACCAAATTTTATCAAAATTCTACATGCGCAAATTGCAGCCGTTTGCGCGTGAGGAAGTAACAAACATGTACACACACACACATACTCACAAAGTTTTGCCATTATAATATTAGTGTGATGTGATTTTCTAGGTAAATGAAATACTTACAAATAATTGTGGTCAATTAAATGGCAGAAAAGCACTGTCTTTGTATTAACTTCAAAGTAACAATGTTCTCTCACAATATCTTCAGCAGCCGTGTTTTGATTGCTTTTAGTAATAACTTCTTGCCTGACTTTGTCCATGTTTTATATCAATTGAATATATTATAGGTATTTCACCAAATAATCTTGCAGTCCATCCTGAAATGATATTAAAAATTATATAAATTTATGGTTTAAATTTTTGAAGTGATAACTTCTTATGGGAGGGTAAACCACTTCGTAACGTAACGCGTTATGGCGCCAGTCTGCCTGGCTTCCCGTTTTCTCACGCATACGTCAGCAGGCTCTTCCTCTCTCACTCTAACACACAGCGCTAGTCGTATTTCGGACAGATGCTTCCCAAATTACATAATTCAACTTAGATTGGTTTAAGTTTTCACTTCTGTTGGGTGGCCAGAGACGCACACATTTTTTTTTATTTTTTATTTTTTATTAAATATTTGATTAGGTTGGTTTGGTATTTCATAGACTATATTCTGGCATCATGGTTTACTTTTTCTGGTTGGAAAGTGCCTTCATAATTTTTTTTTATTTTGATATTTATTATATGTCCTACAGCCTGCACGCAAAATACGCTCTTAGTCGTGGAGTTGCGGAAACCATCCCGAGTTACGTACATACATACATACACATGTTTGTGCTTGTTTCCATGTACTGACTGCATGAATGCCCGCTTTGCAACATGTTTCATTATGCCCCGTAACACTGGTCAATACCCCATATGTCCTACAGTAATTTAGTTATTTCTATGCAGAATATCTTTAAAATGACTTCAGTAACTCAGTTAAGAAAACAGACGGTCTCAATATTTTTGTGTATATTTAGGCTTGCTTGCACTACCTAAAATGTAAAATGTTTTACTGGTGCCTTAAAATATAGTTGTGATGTATTTTTTTTTTGTTTTGAAAATATTCAAGATATAGGAAGGCTCTAGAATAGACTAATTACAGTGGCATGCCACATTTGTTGTAACCTCAAATCACTCAAGAAAATTAAAAGTTGACATTTTATCTGCAGTCAATATGACTAGTTTGGTACTTGCATGTAATATGGTGTTATGTGACTATGGCTTGATAAGAAAATAGCCACATCGACCGATTTTCTTTATGTAGAAGATGAATTGTGCTTTGCGAACTTTTTATTGCACATACACAGGTGCATACATTTTTCATTCATGCTTTGCAAGTTTAACTGCACATACAATCGCACATACATTTTGTATTTCTAAGTGCATTGCTCTAGTTTTTCATTTTCACACCATCAAGGTACAAATTCAAATTATTTACAAAAAAATAAAATTAAACTGGGTTTGTTGGGTTAATATGGCTTTTACTTACCTCTGCGGTATTGGAAGTCGTAAGCAGCTGCTATTAGATGAAATCACGCGTTAAATAAACTTTATTTACTACTGTTGACATTGCAAAAATGCAATTCGTGCAGATTGCAGAAAACTATTTTGATGAAGTTGTCACTTGTCACTGTCAATTCTGACGTACGAGAGAATGGCAGTGAGACAGGTTTTTTCTTTTCTACTATTTTGGTAGAATTAGTATTTTTGATTAGACCAATGTTCTTACAAACGAATTAAAATAAATAATTATTTGGTGGTTTTCACGTTGATTCTATTTGCTAGAGAATAGGAAGACTCGTTTGTTTTTTTACTAAGAGACTAGATCTAATTTAAATAACATTTAGGTATTGTATTGGTATTGGTACCTATTTAAAATTATGCAGTTTTTTCATGTAAAGTTGCTATTTTTACTTTAGTAGTGTTGGAACCTATGCGACGGTATGCTTTATGATGAGATAGTGACAGTCTTTGGCAGTCACTTGTAAACTAGTACTATCTCATGTAGTTGGGTTTCCAAATAGAGTTTCTCTCTCATTTATTCTTAGAGCTGAATCTAATAAACTGAGCTAATTTAGGTAAGTATCATCAGCTGCCTAGCCCTTTCCCTTTCTATATTGGGGTAAAATGAACACCAGTATTTTTCGAGGAGCGGCTACCTACTAGACCTCCACAACCCATTAACAGGGTAGGTACCTAACACGGTACTGCTTGGCAAGACTGGTGTCAGATCTTCTGGCTTCTGACAATCCGTAACGACGTCAAAGATCTACAAATGACAGCCGGGACCAACGGCTTCACGAGCTATCCGAGTCACGGCGGAGACTCGCTATGTTAAGATGGTCACCCATCCACAGAACAACTACGGCAAGCGTTGCTTAACCAACCTTGAAAATCGACCCGTGCGGCTGTTATTATTTTGTAATGTTTTCGAATAAAATACACGTTTTATGAAAATATTTTTATTTCCAAATAATTACATAAGTAATCTTTACATTAATAAATAACTTAACATTATAATACTTAGCAAGTACATAATTACATCCATAATTAGTTAATTTTGTGCAAAATTTTCTCACATTTACAGTGCATAGTTTATAGTATTTTTTATTATTAATAAATACCTAAATAAAGTTCAATCTAGCATCGATTACTAGTTATATTATAATTAGGAATAGGATAGAATCTCTCAATAGTATAAAGTTAAGGCCTGTCTGTCTGTTTCTCCGGTTATTTCTTCTAAACCACACAACGAATTTTGATATCTAAGGTTTTATTAGAAAAAGCGATAAACGATGAAAGGTGGTCGTTAGTTACATATATTTATTTGCATTGTTTATCATCCTCCTCTCATAACTTGATTTTCACGAAAGTGACTAGACATTACCTATCTACTAATCGCTCACCCGACGTAGGTATTCATTTTTTAATAACCCTGAAGGGGTGAAAAGAGGGGGAGAAGTATTTTACTAACCCGTCAGGCGTCAGCCCCGTTTACCTAAATACCAGAAAAATGTTATGTAATCACGTGATTACGTCATGCAATGATAATTTTGTGGGTAGACCTTCGGTAAAAACCTGTAATTTTTTCCAACAACAAATCTCACTAGACTCAAGGTATGTATGTACTTAAATAAACAAGATCAACAATTACTTTCGATAGAAGGAAACTCGATATAAAATACACAACATTATGGGAATGACATACATAATTTATATCAAATTAGGTGGTCATTTTAGCGGCAGCAGCGGCTGCGGCGGCAGCCGCCTTCTTCTTGACGGCGAGGGCTGTCCTCTGCTTTGCTTGGATCTTCATCTTCTGGCTTTTCGATAGTTTCCGTTTCTTTTGCTCGTTGCTTGCAGCTGTAAGAAAAAACAAAGATTTGAATTTTTTCGTTAACTTGCAATAGTAAAGGGGCAATTAACGTATTTTTTCTGCGCAGTAAAAACACCTCTAATTTCCCTATATTTTGAAATTGTTGACATTGACTGGCGCTGAGATGATTTTGCGACTTGAATTTGAACTTTTCAAGGACGAGAATTGGTCTTCAGCTTTTTGATCACAATGTCGCACCCAAACGCAGAACAAATCGTCTCATGTTGCTTAAAAATGAGTAGAATTTGCCCTCTGATATTTAATGAATTGCAAACTTTCAAGTAAGTGGTAAATTGAAATTATTCAAGAAATTAGACGAAAAACGACCATTCCCCTCCCCTTATCTCCAAAACTACTAAGCCTAAAATTTTGAAAAAAAAATTCAGGTTAGGTTAGGTTAGGTTAGGTTAGGTTAGGTTAGGTAGTTCTATAGATTACAGGACAACTTATAAATAGTCTATAGTGTTTAAATACCATGTTACTAAAACACGTTTCTAGTATGGGAGCACCCTTTATTTTTTATTATTTGTTGTTATAGCAGCAACAGAAATACACATACAGCCTGGATACAGCCTGGTGACAGACAGACGAACGGTCTTAGTAATAGGGTCCCGTTTTTACACTTTGGGTAGGAAACCCTAAAAATGAAATTCGTTCGGAACCCTTTACACGTGAGTCCGACTCGCACTTGGCCAGTTTGTTTTCACAGAAACTGATGTAAGCGGGGAACATAAGGATAAAATGTAGCCCACAACACAAAATAACTTTTAAGTATTCGTAACACTTTATAGTAATTTCAAGAAGTTCTCAGAAACTTCAAGCCTCAAGAGAAACGAATCGTGTTAACGTTCTAGTCGCTAACCGTGAATTATTGGTCGTTCACCGGCTGAACGTTAAAGCCATTCGTTTCACCTCGTTGTTGAACTTTGTTGTGGTTCCGATAGATTAGCGTTGAGGAATTTGCAAATGGAAACTGTTTGCAAAAATATTTTGCGAAACATGTTTTCTCTCAGATTGGATCAATCCCTTTACTTGGCGAATACGACTGTCTAGGGACTATAAATGATAAATTATATTTATTTTTGTAAATAGGTTGAAAATTACACTTTTACACGTCAATCTTTTTTGGTCATTTCAAACTGCATGAGCCCGGTGTTTCTATTTTTATTTGATTATAGGTTCCGTCCACAGAATTCATGACAAGCTCTAGACAAGTGACACTCGATCAGGGTTAGCCTGGCGAAGGCGATTGTCCAAACGTCAAAAACGTGTGGGATTGACTTACGCTATCGAAATGTTACGTGATCAAACCCTTATACAACGTGTAAAAGAATAAACGCAATACCTCTTAAGGGTACCTATATTGTACTCATCATTATGAACAACTTTTACCATGGGTTCAGTTTGTTCAGTTCTAGTATATTTTGTCGAGTTATGCGTACAGAAATGTATGGGGTTTTTTTTTCGTTATTTCAGTGTTATCCCATAATAAAAGTTGTTCATAATTATGAGTACAGTGACCCCTTAAGAGGTATTGCGTGTACTCTCTAACACGTTGTATATTGGCATTTCAATAATCGCAATCGCCGATACAAGGTAATTTTATCTAGAAGACCAGTATGATATGACTACTTGGTTTGGTTTACTTGTTAATGCTTGAGTTTGTCTGTTTCTGATGGCTTAATGGAGTGTACTAGCTAACAAGTGTCAATTAATTTCATTTAATTTGATTTACAGTTTGAATATTTTATTTTCTGTGTCACGTATTGTAAAATACTTTGCATACTACTGTATAAATTCAAGGTTTCAAAACTTAACAGACAGATGTGTTGCCGGGGAGTTTGTTGCGCCACTTCTTCCCAGCTATAACACTCGGAAGTGGTGACGGGCGGGCGTTTTGGGGGACTGTCTTTATGTAGAACTTTGACGTTCAAAAAGTGCTGGCACTCAGCCTTCCATTTATCCATTTATTTTTGGAAATACTTGTCAGATACCTATAAGTGTATATTATGTATGAGGAACAAACCTGCAGCTAGAAGCTGTCTGTTAGCAGCAGTACGCGCGAGATCCCCGAGCGTGTTGGCGAGCGCGGCACCGAGGCGGGCGCAGTCAGAGCGCGCGGCCGTATGCGCGCGCAACGCCAGGGTGGCCAGTCTGGAAAATTAGAAAAGCTACTATAAAAAAACATGAAAACAGGAGCGGGTATTTGGAGGCCTCTACTCTTATCGTCGTCGCTGCAAGAAAAGATAAAAACTGGCCAGTGGACAAGTGAATTAGAAAAAACTATAAAATAACATTGTCAGGCATATGCATAATTATACCTACCTAGGTATATATCTCTAGGTAATTGTACTCATCATTATGAACAACATTTACTATGGGACCAACATTGGAATCGCGAAAAATAAATCGACTCCCCCATACATTTCTGCGCGCATAACTCGACAAAATGTAGGTACTGAACAGCTGTTATTTATTTATTTATTTATTTAATTTAAGGATCACCAACGAGTGTTACAAAATAATTAACAACTTACAGAAATACTGTGGTACACTTAACCTTATCCTATAACGCACACTCAATTAGGCAACCACAGCTTGCGTATAAACCGAGCGTACACTGCTCGAAATAAAAAAATTATAAAAATCATAAAACAAAATCATTCAAATTGTTTCAATTTATACAACAACAAATGGAATGTGATATGAATTGAAACAAAGAAAAAAAAAAAATATTATAGGTACAATGCGGAAGTCAAACTCAAATAATAATAAAAGTAATGTCAAAATTAAATTAAAATTAAAAATAAATATGTCAACCCTTTTTAAACAAATTATAATCGAATTGAATTAAAATAGTTAAAATTTTCTGGATTAAAGTTGTTGGTTGGTTGGTCCTATAGTAAAAGTTGTTCATAATGATAAATACAATGACCCCTTAAGAGGTATTGCGTTTATTCTGTTACACTTTGTTTAAACATAATAGTCACGACGTTGTCAGTTTTTTACCAACCAAGCTTAGGTCTGGCATAAGTCTTTTAGCCCAAGTCGCCGTCGATACCTCGGGGGTTTCGTTTTACCCAGTAACAGGGTTGTGGAGATGAGGCAGAATCCCTCCATATAAAATACTAGTATCATATGCATACGGTTACACTGGAAGCCGGCTCTCTTTTTTTAAGGATGGGAAATCATCAAATGGCACCCATTCTCTGGGTGGAGCGGAAGGCCGTGTCAGACTCTTACTGACTAAAACCCATCCGTGTTCCTTCTAAAGCCCTTTGCGTCCCAGGGACTCTTTCGGACCAATTCCGCAACCTTGGTAGGCCAGAGCCTACGAGGGTTGCGGAATTTGAATGTGTATGCGTGCCAGCATAGAAGACGAGGCCCGCTAGAGCCAGAGCTCTAGCGGGCCCCGTCTTCTATGCTGGCACGCGTGGAACACAACGCGCCATTGACCCGGGCCTGGTGGTGATCGGACAGCGAACCACCCAACGCTCACCGTCCGCAGGCCCACGCCTACGGTGGCCGGGGATCGCCCTGCGACTCTCAATGCCCAGGGCGTCTTCTTCTGTAGCGGCGGTTGGGGCGAAGGCCTTGTCTTTCCCTCGCGCGGCCCACCTCCTCCTTCGCTGGCATTACTGCTTCACAGAAGGAGGAGACCGCTTCCCAAGCCTCTTCGCAACGGCAACCGCCGCCGATCGCCTCGACGAGGACACGGCGGTGCTCCGTCCAAGCAGGGCAGACCTCCGCTCCATCGTGTTCTAATGGGCTAATGAAACCGAAGCGTAATCTCAAATGGTAGTGTAAGACTCGTTGCCCAAGCTTCCAGCGACGATAATATTTATTATGCTTAATTCTTGTTATACCAGAGATGCTCACCTGCCAGCCAAGTCCTGCTGATCAGTGTCCAGGTCGCAGGGGACGGCGGTGATGTTCTTGCCCTTCAGCGGCAGCTGGAACCAACGAGACTGTGTGATAATATTGTGATTTCTTGCATTTCTGTGCGCTTGTGAAAGTGGACACTACCTACAACTAAGTGAGGAGATGTTTTTGTTCCTAGATTTTTTAAAATTGTATTATTGACTAGCAATTGCCCGTGGCTTTGCTCCTGTTGATATGGATTTTCGCGCAAAGTATATAAGCGTGGATTTTTGCAAAAGAAGTAGCCTGTACCCTTCTCCAAGATCCCATCGATCACTGTACCAAAATTCATTTAAATCGGTTCAGCGATGTAGGCGTGAAAGTGTAACAAACCAAAACTCATTTAAAATACTAATATTAAAGGATATGCTCGCTTTTGACTACAATCTCACCTGATGGCAAGCAAAGATGTGGTCGACGATGGAGCACGCTTGCCAAGTAGTCCCTAAACTATTCACTCGTGACTGGCAGTGTAACGGGAATAGGTACTTATACTTTAATCATGCGTACCTACAGCTAAGGAGTGGAGTTCCCTGACGGAGTCTGAGTTTCCTGAAAGCTACTGGTGGTCCCTGGTCCAATGCGGGCCTAGCAATATTAATAAAAGATATAGGTGCTAATAGCCCAATAGACGATCGTCCGAAATGGTTTTGAGTTTGCTTTGTCTTTGGTACATACTTAATGCGCTCACTAGTGCCACCGTGTACACTGTGAAGTGAGCATAAAGTGAACTATCAATCCATCTTGTTTGTATGGGTTGACAGCTCACTTCATGTTCACTTCACCTAAGCTTACACGGTGAGATGTTTACAGAATCGCACTGTAGTTTACAGTACGTATTAGCATTGATTGACAGGAAAACACGAACCAACGTATTAATGAATAAATCCAAAAGCTAATTTAAGCTTGACTGAATTTAGCAGCAAGTGTACATAAACAATTACTGTAATGCTAACGCAAACATATTTACGTACACACATTTGACGGCCTGACGCACTCGGTAGGTACTCCCCGTTTATAATTTCAGTTTCTCTAACTGCGGAGCGAAAACAATTTTCGAAGTTATATTTAGATTTGTTTGTTTATATTATGTAACTGTGTGTGTATGTTTGTAGGGTAAATCACACTCTGCGGAATTTGTTCGAAAGAGTCACCGCGGCCCTGGAACTTTAGAAAGGGCTTTAGAAGGAACACGGATGGGTTTTAGTCAGTAAGAGTCTGACACGCCCATCTTCTCCACCCAGAGCAGAAGAAGTCATTTGATGATTTCCCAAACTTAAAAAAAAAGGTAAATAACACTAATATTATAAAGGCGAAAGTTTGTGAGTGTGTGTGTATGTTTGTTTCTTCTTCACGCGCAAACGGCTGGACCAATTTTGATAAAATTTGGTAGACAGGAAGCTGTCATCCTGGATTAACACATAGGCCTTTTTTGCCTTTTTATTCCGGGAGTGTGTACCCTTCGGATAATTTTCGACATTGGGAGGAGCCGCGCCGTGCCCTCATCTCTGTTGTAGGCAGAGACCTCTCGCTGCCCGCCGTAGTCCATGCTATGGTCGGCGGTGAGGAGTCTTGGGACGCGGTGGTCTCCTTCTGCGAGACAGTTATCGCGCAGAAGGAGGCTGCGGAAAGGGAGAGGGAGATCACAACCGCTCTCCCGGCCCGCAGCAGGCGCATCGGGCGTCGGACGAGGGCATACGCTGCCCTCTTCCGGCCCCCCTAACTGGGTCCAGGGGCGACAGACTTGGGGATGTCCGTCGCCCCCCATTCATCCGGACCCGAGGTGGAGGCGCGTGGTGTTCCCGTGCGTTCCCTCTTTGACGTAGCGGGGGGAGTCAAACACGCGGAGTATTTAATAAACCGCGGGTAACACCGCGGGGCGCAGCTAGTAAATAATAATTGGCGCCTGTAGGTACCTAATCCTTGAAGGGATAGGTGGAGGCGTAACCCAACCACTTGACAACGTGAAGTCAAATTCTAACTAATATTGCAATATTGTAAATACGAAACTGAGTTTGAGATCAACCCCTATTTTTGGTGGGAATTAAAAAAATCTGGCACATGCAAGTCGGACTCGCGTGCGGTTCCGAACGAATTTCATTTTGTAACATGTTATTTTAAAACTATGGAAGTATATAACTTCTTATAGATTTTTCTGTAATCTATAGGT
Organism: Mamestra configurata; assembly: GCA_002192655.3. Classification (NCBI taxonomy): domain Eukaryota; kingdom Metazoa; phylum Arthropoda; class Insecta; order Lepidoptera; family Noctuidae; genus Mamestra; species Mamestra configurata. The sequence continues at coordinate 13,371 of NDFZ01004781.1, forward strand.
AAAGAACTATTTATCTGCATTTTTTCAAAATTTTAGGCCCAATAGTTTCGGAGATAAGGGGGGGGCGGTATTTTTTCGTGTAATTTCTTGAATAACTTCAAAACTATTTCATCATATCAGCCGAAAGACGTCCACTGCTGGACATAGGCCTCCCCCAAGTGTCGCCACAACAATCGGTCCTGTGCGTCTCGCATCCATCGGCTACCCGCGACCCTCACCAGGTCCTTGTGTGAGGCCTTCCAACGCTGCGAAACTATTTTAAAATAATGAAAAAATATAATTAACGTCCTGTCACACACACGGTACAATATGAAAAACTTTTTTTTGTAATTTATTCATTTGTGTCCCAAAACTGACCTCCTTACTCAAAAAATATTTATTTACCTAACGCGCCCGTGTTTTGGTCACAGAAGTTCATATGTGTACGTAATTTCATCGGAATCGGTCCAGTACTGAGAAAATAAATTGACTGTGACAGACGGACATACGCCTTAGTGATCCTATAAGGATTCCGTTTCTTACGGATGTTCGGAACCCTAGTAAATCCACCCGTGTTCCGTGGAACAAAACGCGCCATCGTCCTGACATCGTCCAGGATCAAACCATAGACTTCATACTCACTACTCAGCAATCGCAGACCAACAAGGTAGGTAGTATTATATCTATGGTAGGTAGTCATAACATGTTCTGTAACCCAAATTTTATGAGTCGACGATGTTAACTCAGTGTTTATGATTTATTCTGAGCTCGGTTTGACCTATTATTTATTTATTTAGGTCGCGACTGTTTAGGGGTTCTTGATGTCTAATAAAAAACTTCAGAAGAGGATTTCAAACGAGTGGCATTGGCCTGTTTCTAATAACATATTGACACGATCACATGATACAGAATTAGTCACTCCGTATTACTTATTTAATTTCATAAGACATCCCTCAGGTTGTGAGCCGCTCGCTGTATAGAAAAACGGAATCCTTAGAGGATCATTCGGTTGGTTGTCTGTCCATCTGTCACAGCCGATTTTCTCCGAATCTACTGGACCGATTCAGTTGAAAATTAGTAAGAACACATATGTACTGCTGTGTTCCAAACACGAACGTGCCACAAAAATAAATTCGAAATTAGGTCACTTTTTGGGGGTCAAATGGGAAAATAAAAAAAGACGTTTTTTCAACTATACTATATTTAAAGGGTTTATTATTGTAAGGGTCTCAAAAATATTTTTTTTTCATAATTTTAAAAGAAATGGTTTAGAAGTCATTCAAGAAATTAACGAAAAGCCCCCGCCTATCGCCGAAAGTACCAACTGAGCCAAAAAAAATTAAAAAAATGCCGATAGTAGTTCTTTACAAGCTGTCTATAGTGTTAAAATAACATGGCACAAAAATGAAATTCGTTCGGGACCCTTTGCACGCGAGTCCGACTCGCACTTACACAGCAGCGCTTTGTAAAGAAAGCAAGTTATGATAATTTCTTAAAACTTCATTTGTTTAAAACAAGAGTCAATTACTCGATAAAAACGCAATTTTGCCCCCAAGTAATCGGGGTTAAAATCGTTACATATTAGCTTTAGTAATACATCCCATTTGAAGGAACGCACTCAAATTCAAATAAGGCTGAGAGCCCGAACTTTTTGAACGTCCAAACTATATTAGTGGGTATTATAAAAAATGTGAAAGTGACTCTGTATGTCTGTTTCCATTTGACGTCTTAACGGCTGAAGGGATTTGAAAGAAACTTGGTACACGAGCAGACCATGCCCCGGAATAGGACATAGGGTACTTTTCATCCCGGTATTATTTTCCCTTGGGATATATTTCAAGTTACACGCGAAGCTAGTTTTACATAAAGACAGTCCCTCAAAACGCCCGCCCGTCACCACTTCCTAGTGTTTTAATTGTGACCGGTCGGTATTTCTTTTCCAGAAACATCTCTATAAATCACCTATATCAAAGACTGACAGTAATGGCGCCAATATTTACAAACAAACTTTACCTTAAAGCTCGTTGGGCAGATCCCGAAGAGATATCTGTCGAACGTCTGTTTGAGTTCATCTGCGAACACCAGCGCGGCTCCCTCGTTCAACTGTAAGTAAATAAACTATGATAAGTGTGAGTTTACGGTGTTTTATCGTGGAGAATTGTTAATTTAGTGTTGAACTGTGATGGTGGGTAGACTTTTGAAACGCAGCTCAAGTATTAGTCCAGTCAGTTAAACATCTTAAGTGAGATTGTTTCTGTGTTTCTTTTCAGGGTAAGCTTGGACACCAGCTTCATTAAGTTTAACCTGACGTAAAAAAGCATGTGTAATAGGAGATTATGCACCAAGGGCGTCATATTGAAACCCGAGCGCAATGAAAGTCAACGAGGGATTTAAGCTAACCTAAGGCAAAGGCACCTTTATCCTTGAGGTGCATATACTACTTTTCACCCCTACTTCGAGAAAGGCTGTTCATCGGCCTCCACTGCTAGAAGCAGGTTGCGCGTCCGAAGCTGTGCCCCCGTCCACCGCCGGGCAATAATATTGTATTGAATATCATTATAACCCGCCGGGATATAATGTGATTTGAATTTGAAACCTCATTTTTAACGCGCATCCTGCACCTAGCAGCGGAGGCCGACGGGCGCCGCTCGCGGGTTAAAATGACGTAATGGATGGGTCTTCCATTTTAACATTTCGAGACTTCTCCGTGCCCCAGAAAGCACGTTAAGCCATTGGCCCCGGCTGTCATTTATAGATCTTTGGCAGCGGCTACGGATTGTCAGAAGCCAGAAAATCTGACACCAATCTTGTCAAAAGTACCGTGTTACCAAGTTACTGGGTTGTGGAGGTCAGATAAGCACTCGCTCCACTTAAAATACCGAATCCGGTTTGACTGGAAGCCAACGGGTCTTTCAAATAGGGCGGGTCGATGTTGACAGTTTGTGCCGGCCATGTTGTTTTGGTGGCAGCTGTCATTTTTTTTTATTTCTTATTCAATCACTAAATTACACTATATACTACTTTAGTTGGGAAAAGGCTAGGCAAAAGTTGTACCTCCTTTAATTGAATTTTTCCACAGATTCACCGTTTAAAAGTTGAACACGTATTTATGGTTTTTGAATAATGCTTTATCGCCGGAAACACGTAAGGAGAAAGTGTGATGATAAAACTACTAAACTTACACTTGGATAAATTAATTAAATAATCTTTATTTTACTCTTATATTATATTCGACAACTTAATCTGTTCATCGCAAATATGTTCATACCCGATTTTCATAGCGTATCAAACAAAATACGATCGAATTTAATCGATCGTTCGAACAATTTTAACTGCATCATACAATTTTATTGATTGTTAACCCATAACCTTTATTACAAACGTGTTTTAGCACTAATTGCGAAGTTTCTATTCGATTTTAATAGTTGGTGAATGCAATTGCAATTTTAACTCTCAATTTCAATTCTTGTGCGTAAAAGAGAGTAACGCCAAGTTTCTAGAACGATAGATCAACTCAAAATAAGATAACAAATTGAGCACTTGTCATCAATAGCCAATCGGATACTTTCACATATATTTCATTTTGCCACGTCGTTGTTTTTCTTTCTTGAAACCGAATTTAAGCCTCAAGGGTGTCAAGAATGTTCGTGGATTTTCTTGCACGTTATTCTCTATAGAGATCTATGCTATGGAACGAGCAGCGAGCTTCATGTTTTTAACTGACCGACCTTGACAATTCAAAAGTGCTTTTAAATTATTTATCTTCTAAATATATAAAAGGGAAACTGCAGAGAACCTCAAGCGGTGGAAATAAAATAAACTTGTTGGTAGTTACATTTCCGAGCCGTTTGGGGTTGAAACCCTCGGGTCGTGGGGTCCGAGTGCGCATAACTTGTTTAAAGATCTTTCAAGACGCTTTGTTGACACTTCGCGTGATCCAAGGGCTTGCTTTTCCCTTGGTTAAAGCATAAGCATTGCCATACAACGTGGCAATGCCGCCAGTCTTATGGGTACACTTCAAGTCGACAGCAATGCGGATGAATTTTTTGACGCCATATTATTATTTATTATTATAATTTATTATATTCTTTATTGTACACCTGTGTTTATTATTGTAAATAAAAGGGAAACTGACGGACTGGCATATCACCGCATAGCCGAAACTACTGGGGCTAGGAACTTGAAATTTAGCACAAGGCTTCCTTTTATGATGTAACTGAACACTAAGTAGTTTAGAAAATTCAACATTTGAGTGGGTGAAAAGGGGGAAAATTGTATGTACTAATCAATCTGTATTCAGCAGATGAAGTCGTGGGCGAGGTTTGAAGTGAAAGTTAAACCTTAAGGTGCTCCCTCACCTGGAGCAGTCGCCTGCAATGTAACATTTCAGATTCGATTTTGAGCATTACATTACAGCCGGTCGATTCTGTAAACTTGTCGAAGTGAAGGATTGGGTGAAGATATCACGAGGTGAGCTGCCAATCCATACAATCAAGATGTCACGTGATCACGGAGTGAGCTGTCATTCCATGTTGATTATGTTTACAGAATCGTGAACCCTGACTGAATGTAACATTAGATTCATTAATTTTATGTTACAAGTTGTATCAAAATATTACACATTGTATCATCAAGTTGCGCACTGTAATGCTCGACTCTGTAACGTTACATTACAGGTTACAGGCGAATGCTCCAGGTGAGGGAGCCCCTTTACATACTATAACCACCTTAGTAGGTACTTAGACACTTATTCTAGGCCCTCAATGCACGTGCGACTTCGATAACACCTCATTAGCTCACAAATAAGGATGTTATTCATAATATGTCATTCATTAATGAGCGCAAAACCAAACATACTCTAAATGTTTCCGCAGTTTAAGCTTTGAAATTTGTAAACAGTAAAATGTAAACGACGTTATGACTTACCTACATAAAGATGAAAGAGTGAAGAATCCTATTACCTACTATAATAGAAAGTTTGCATGAATGGATGTTTGTAACTCAATCACGCCAGAACGGTTGAACGAATCTTGATGAATATAGATATCAGGAGATCCATTAGGTACCGTAAGAAATATATTTTTTCTGGAAAGTTTCGGTAAGTCTAAATGCGAGACATTATTACAGGTTTTTCTGCCCCGCCGAGCCGCGGGCGTCACTTGAATGTTAGTTACCTATCGTACCTATGTCTGTCTATGCCTTTAAATGGTCTAGTTGAAATAAATGAATTGACATTGACTTCTAATATTATAGTTTTTTTACAATCTTACGGAGTCTGCAATTTTCCGGTAACATATACAATAAATCCAATCCAAATTCAATAGTTACCTATGTACCTATGTCTTATTAAGAAAAATCACGTAAGAAAGGCTGAACGGATCTTGATGAAATTAAGGCACGGAGGTAGAATATAGTCTGGAATAACACATAGGATACTTTTTATCCCGAGAGTGTGTTCCTTTGGTATAATTTTCGACATTTACGCGGGCCTAGCCGCGGGCGGTAGCTTAATGTTACATTTATTTTCTAAACCCGTATCCGTATTCAGATCAGAAACTTCATATTCATTACAACCCTGGTCTGGAATAGCACGTAGGCTATTTTGTTCCCCGAGTGTTTATTCCCTTGGGATAATTCCTGACATATATACGGGCGAAGTCACCGGTAGAAGCTAGTGGTTCGAAAGTTAAAATAGTAAGAAAATGTGTGGTTTCTTTTGTTCTTTTAGAATAAACATGGTCGCTATTTCTGAATGTTTTTGTTTATTTTTAGCGCACTCGCTTTTTGCGTTGGTATTTGTCTATTGTCGGCTTTAGAGGTTAACATGATTCACGTTTTTGTTTATAATTTTGAATACCTGTCTAATTTTAATTTTTTTTTTGGGTTCTGTGGACAAATGGCAAAAACGGATCTAATAATTTAACGGATCTAATAGTCCAGACATTGCACAACCGGAGATTATTGGCACTAGGTACTTCACTATTTCAGTTAATTTGGATGTATTCTGTGCACTACTAAACACTGGTGGAATGTCAAAAAATAAGAAGGTGGCACTCCCCATGCTATACGTATTACGTACCTAACCCAGGATTGAACAAAAAAACAATGTAGGTACACAATGCGCATTGAGAAACTTAAAATAGGTAAGTTATTAAAGATGACGTTTTTGAGTGGCATTTTTATTATCTACTATTGTCATTATTAGGCGAAAAATAAGAAATTATGAACTAAAGGTATCGCAACCGTATTAATAACTTGTTTTTCATAGTTTCTTTGCGAAATACAACAACAATATAAAGGTATTATTGCAGTCGATATGTATGGCGTTAATGTTTATTCGTCCCAACTACGGAACCCTTTACCATGCGTTCGACACGCACTTGGCCGGTTTTTTCGTGAAAATGAGTCAGTAAAGTTGTATGTGTTTGCAAAATACAACATATTTCAGTTCTACTCTTGTACCTATTGACTATTTGCGGGTTATTTAATGTTCTTTTCAAATGACAAAACAAATTGATAAAAAATATAATTCCTCTTATCAAATAAAAACGCTACATTTACATCGAATGTGTTCACAACGACGATGTAACATTAAAATTATTAGAATTAGAAATTATACAAAATATATATTTCTGGAAGAATGCAACATTAGTAGAAAATTATTACAGACAGGTGGTAACACAAATTTCATTTTTTTTATAACGAGTTAGAGTTGAGCCAAAGCAATCATACATACGTACAAACCACAGACTATATTTTTAAAAATAGGTTTTATTTGTTATGACTATTTTTCTGCTTTCTAGATTTTAATGTTTTTAAGTGTTTGAGAGTCGTTGCATAATTTTTCAACGAGCATGTTTGCTATTCATCATTGTCTTCAAAGAGTAAATTGAGGAAGTAGTATTTTCAAAGTAAACGTTAGTGTTTTAAAATAAAGACTGTGTAGGTAGAGAGCGCCATCTATCATCTTTTTCGTTCAGTTCTCGGCTCATTGCCACGTTACGGATGGGTGAATGGAAGTGAAGGTGTGATCATTAGCGGCTTTCTATTCATAAATTAATATAAGTTAACAAGCAGAAATCATTTGCTTTCCCGCCAATCATTAATCAAAACTACAAACTTTTTGGTTGAGGTTGGATTTTAACCTTTTCCCAAATATTTTTGGATCGGCTTCCACTCTAACTGTATTCAACTTTTTTTTCTCTGAATCAGAATCAGAATCAGACTTTTTATTGCTAATGTAGGTACAGTATAAGATTTAAAACATAGTTTGGGTATGAGATCAGCTACATTTTGCCTTACGGCGTGCAATCCATTGGATTAAATACAAATAAAAATACTACAATAATGTCAACAATAGAAATACAATAATAATTAATAATGAGATAAAAAATAAATGTCAAAAGTCACTAAGCTAATAAAGTCACAATGGTAGTATAAAGTAGTCATTTTCATAGAGTCAAATCATTTAAAAAGTCTTTTACAGAGTAATAACATTTTTCTACAAGTAGTGCACTTAACTTAGCTTTAAAGATGTGATGAGAATATTCCTTAAAACTATGGGGTATTCTATTATATATAACCGGTCCCATTGCTATAATATTCTTCTTTAGCAGAGCAGTTTTATAATTACCGGTGTGTAACAAGTATTTGTATTGGGATCGCAAAGGGTCAGTGCGTGTTCTTACATCAGCGAGTGTTGGAAATAAGTTTATATTAGTTTTTACAAATATAGCCACCTCTAGTATGTACAAACATGGAAAAGTCAGTATCCTCAGAGACCGAAACATAGGTTCGCAGCTGTCTGTGCTTTTAAGACTTGACATAGATCTTATGCACCGTTTTTGAGCTTTGAAAATCTCTTCTCTTTCACTGCAGTTANTCAGAATCAGAATCAGACTTTTTATTGCTAATGTAGGTACAGTATAAGATTTAAAACATAGTTTGGGTATGAGATCAGCTACATTTTGCCTTACGGCGTGCAATCCATTGGATTAAATACAAATAAAAATACTACAATAATGTCAACAATAGAAATACAATAATAATTAATAATGAGATAAAAAATAAATGTCAAAAGTCACTAAGCTAATAAAGTCACAATGGTAGTATAAAGTAGTCATTTTCATAGAGTCAAATCATTTAAAAAGTCTTTTACAGAGTAATAACATTTTTCTACAAGTAGTGCACTTAACTTAGCTTTAAAGATGTGATGAGAACCATATTCAGATGGTTCCCTAGTTGAACCAGAACCAGACGTAACCACTCGTGAAAGCGCATATTGGGAAAGATATACCTAGAGATTAAATTAACTTCTCTGACTTTTTCAACAAGCATTATGTTTATCTGGGTTAGAGGCTCCTTGCCTGTGACATCCAACGATACTAGGTAGATTTTTGAATTTTAGAAATCGGATCAGCAGTGCAATTCTGTAAACAATTTCACTGTCTAAGCTTGTGTAAAGTTAACATGACGTGAACTGTCAATCCATACAAACAAGACAGAAGGCCAGTTCACTTCATGCTCACTCCACCTACGAGTAAGTTAATACAGTGTGATGTTGATGGGATTTCATGGGATAGACCGGCAGTACCTACCTACTTATTTCCAACTCTTAACTACAATACCTACACGCAACTTTGCTCAACATTATGCTTAGCGGTGGCCGTTTTGCGCGAATGTAACGCATTCCCAATTTTGTAATTTTATTTTTTGGTATTCTTGGCGCAAATAAACTCATGTTCTTTCTTTTTTTTTTCTAATGGACCACCACACGATACACACTTCTATAAACTTATAGGTACAAAACTTTTTCTCTGCAGACAAATGTCGGAATGACAGAATTTTTTAATCTGTACCGTGTGAATCCACCATAACATTCGTCTCTATACTTACCCTTAATGTGCTCCAAGACTGATGAATGAACCGACGACAACGCCAATAAAAACATGACCTACTCAACTGAGACAATAGACTCATAAATCTTGCGACAGTAAAACGCACGTAGATACTTTCACTCATCACAATAAACAATCATTATTACTCTGCCAGAATCTTCAGTTGTTTTGGCTCCCTGCATATTTACAACTACACACGATTTTGCCCGCGTCTTTTTCTGAATAAAAGTCAAAAACCATTCTGTACTTATTCATCACTTTAGTCGGAAGGGCTCCACTGCTGGACATAGGCCCAAGCGCCCATCGTTAGGTTTTGTGCTTCCCGAATCAAACCATTCAACAACACCACCAACCAAGGGTTTCGGAATTTGTTCGAAAGAGTCACCGCGGCCCTGGAAAGCCAAGGACTTTAGAAGGAACACGGATGGGTTTTAGTCAGTAATCTGACATGCCCTTCCGCTCCACCCAGAGCGGAAGAAGTCTCAAGAGGGCTGAAGCCCGGCTTGAGCCCCTTAGCCAACCCAGAAAATTAAGGCCATACTCGTATATATTGTGGCGTAAGGTGGCATATATTGTCACCGACTAAGTGACAATATATATGCTTTTGTTCCAAATTTTATTCAAATTTATTCAGCCGTAGAGATGTTAGATGGACAAACAAACAAACTAAGTAGCAGACTATCAAAACAATATTAGTAGGATAGTAGGTAAATACCTACAATATATGTAGGTAGGTAGTTCATTGTGTTGTACTTTTTGATCTTGGCAGATGAGTGCATCGCCCTAGTTCTTTCGTTTTTGGCACTGACTGACAGGAGCTTTGGGTTTAGCGCCCTTCATTCTCTTTTTGTCGATAACATAAACATATATACAGAAATAGATTGATCGTTATCGATTTACAACGAATGTTGAATCGATATATGCCAAACTGAGAAAATTGAGATTATGGTGAGTTTTTTGATAAGTTAGTCAATGAGCAATAGGTACAGACGCCAGCACATGAAGCTACCCGAAACTGTCAAATTTTCCCAATCAACCTTGAAGCTAATTCTTCAGCGATAAAGTTGAAAATCTATTACTGAAATTTGACAGCTTGTTGTAACTTGATGTGCTGGCTGGCGTCTGTACTTATAATGTTACAGATATACATGGTTTGGGTACAGTATTCATTATATGATAATGATGGTAATACCTAGTGGTAGACAGTTCCACATTTTGGCTGTGCACTTTAAAAAATCTCAGTCTTTAAGTCAAAAGGTTAAGTATTTCTGGCAAGCGCATTCCATGAGAAGAGAAGAAAAGAGAATAGGTAAGTATTAAAAAGTCAAGTTTTCTTGTCTACTTCGACGGGAATCGCAGACGTTTCAGCAGACAAACTTTGTACTTATCATACGTGCGTCAATTTACAAGAAAAACCATCTCAAAATAACACGACTGATTCATTTCATATTCCAAAATATAATTATTTTCCCGCCATTCGCCATTTTTTTATAAACCATAACCTTGACAGCGCTCTATATTAGCTTTTATAAATATTACGCACAGGTATAATTCATACAGCCAATAAACGATAACCTACCACTCGATAATGTTCGTATGAAAGTTTGTTTTGGACAAATGCCAAAAACAAGCGATATATGTTCGCTATTAGAAAATTGTAATGGCCGGTTGTCTGTACGTTGTTAGAACATGTATATTTTTGATAATGCGGCTGGAAATTGACGATTTCGAGGTCTCGTCATTAAAAAGGATGGATTAATGGATTTTTAGACGGTTACTTTCGAAAACACTTTTTTTTTGCCCGAAAACATCCGCCACTAAAAATAAACGATTACAGGGTTTGCAACAGTTTAAGATAATCAGATTTCCTTCTGTACGATGCCGATTTTTAGTACGTTACCATCAAAATCTTTCTGCCCTTGTCCGTGTTACTTGGGGTCTGCGCAACACGTTTTTATTTATTTATTTCCCACCATACAATTATCTTTACAGGTTTATCACCTCATTCGATAATGCAGATATTTGTTTTTGCAAACAACTGTAGTTTGCAAAAACAAATATCTGCATTATCGAATGAGGTGTTCACAGTTCTACTAATAATATTTTCGATCATAATGTACTTACTGCTACTTCAAACAACTTAACTATGTCACAGTAGGACCATAACTTATTTCAAAGAGAGCTCTCACTATGAACACACCCAGAGTACAGCAAAATATATCTATGTCTTCTGCTATACGGTTGAGGATACGAAGTGCGCGCGTAAACGGCGCCTCATTCACCGTCAGCTTTTTTTTCCATTCCGTACAGTCAACCATCACTCTGTCACTGACTGGGAGGTACTTTTTTTTAATCATTCCTTTTTTATGTAGTATGGGTCCTCTTTTCTCCAGCCTAGGTCATAGATGACAGAGACAAAGTCGACGATGGAGCGAGCTTACCCAGAAGAAGCCTGTTCACTATAATTCCTTAAACAATCCACCGGTTTTTTTTTAATGTAGGCAAAGAAAAGATGATGAATTTTTAGAAATTATTTAATCAGACTGAACGGAGTCGGGCCTAAAACCATGTTTAGTCTTTCAGAAATCTTTGATACTATAATTACACTATGCATGTATCCAATTATCCAAAAACACAAACAGATTTCGTCAACGACCTTATTTTTGAAACTTTGGTTCATTTTCAGTGCATTTTTGTTTACATTTTCACTGATTAAAAGATCTTTTGATATTGTTAGATCAATCGTGGCTCGAACATTTCAATCTGTCTTTTGATCTTGGGTCCATTTGGTTGAAAGACGAATTGTGCAACGGATTATTTTTTAAAGTAAGCAACAAAAAATCTAGCTGGTGTTATGGCACTAGAAACTTCTTGCTTCAGAGTTGTTTAGTTTCTGTTAAGGGGCAGACCCCCTCTGTGCGGCTTCCGCCCTTTTGAGGTCCTCCATCTCTGCTTGGAGACCGCCGACACGGCCGTTCTCCTCCCACAGCTTCGCCGTCTCCTCAGAGCTAGTTCGTTCAAGGAGGACCCCAACCGCCTCCTTGATTCCCTCAGCCGCCTCCTTCAGGGCACGGGTGAACGTGCCCTTCAAGCTGCCAGATTTAGTGGCAACTTTTAGGACCACGTCCACGCCGTCCAAAACTTGGCGACTGAGCGCCGCCGCCGTTAAGCCCTCTCGGACTTTTAGGTCTACGTAATTTATACTTTTTGCTTCAATCAAGGCAGACTGAAAAATTCCAAGTGAAAAGGGTTGCGGAATTTGTTCGAAAGAGTCACCGCTTCGCTGGAACGCAAAGGGCTTTAGAAGGAACACGGATGGGTTTTAGTCAGTAAGAGTCTGACACACCCTTCCGCTCCACCCAGGGCGGAAGAAGTCATTTGATGATTTCCCATCCTTAAAAAAAAAGGATGCCCAGCAGTGCGATTCTGAAAACATCTCTCACCGTGTAGGCTTAGGGGAAGTGATCATGAAGTGAAGTGAACTGTCAATCCATACAAACAAGATGGAATGACAGTTCACTTCATGCTCACTCCACCTAAGTTTACACCGTGGGACGTTGTTATAATAGACTTGCAGTTCAGCAGAGGTGCGACTATTAAACCGATGAGGCCAGTCACTGTGAAAACATAGTAATAGGAAAATATCTTCCATTCCATTGAAGTTTCCTACCTGCCTATAAAATCGTCTTACACACCTATCTGTGCCAATTCGCCGCTGGAATCGTAGATAATTTTGTCACCTTCGAAAATAATCTAAAATAGTTCACCTATAGCATACAGCTCTGGGGCATAGAGCAACGAGCTGCCTTTTCGGCGACAGTCAGAAACGGCTTTAACAAAGTTTACCATATATAAAAAATCTCCTGACCGAATTTCGGCCATGCACTCATGACGACAGCACATCTCAGAGGAGACTAGCCAGAGATATGCGCAAGTGTGTCAAATAAAGAGTTAATTAGCGCCAAGCTTAACGCATAACGCCCCCCCCCCCCCTTGGGGGAGTCCTATGTCCAGCACTGGACGTCTTTCGGCTGGTATGATGTTAACGCATACCAGAAAAAACGCCATCGCTCAGCATAATGGACGTGTTTCGGCAAAGGCACTGCACGCACCTAAATGTGTTAAAAGCTGTGACTGTGATTTGACTCTATTAGGTGCATTACACAATTCGGAAGTCGTTGTTTTACGTATCTTAGGTAAAGAAATACGTTGCACAATTAGGCAACTAACTGTCATAGTCCGATGGGACGACAAACGTTAAACAAAGCAAACAAGGTTTTCATAAACCAAACGTGAGTGAATGATATTGTAGAATGCGTTGCCCGCACTTTGAAATGGCATAAAAAGAAGGTAACTACCGCATTTACGTAGCTATCTAGATACTAATTAGTACTGCCGGTCTATTCTGTCAACGTCTCACTGAGTAAACTTAGGTGAAGAGAGCATGAAGTGAACTGCCATTCCATCTTGTTTGTATGGATTGAAAGCTCACTTCATGTTCACTTCACATAAGTTTAAACAGTGAGATGTTTACAGAATCGCACTACTGATAGTCCTTGCCTTGTTTTTTATTAGATCTGTGATATTTGTGCATGACGCGTCTTTATATAATACGCCATTGGTCTACTCATAGAATTGACAGCCCGTGACAATTTTGTCTATGGCTATGAAAACCTAAACTGATGCTTAGTGCTGATTGCGCGGGAAGAATATTATTAGTAATGGCGTCTCTTGTCGATTCCGTATTCTCTGCAGCGATTGCGTGCATAGATTAAATGCTGAATCTGAAATATATGGGCACGTGGGACGTGATGCATGTTGGTAGTCTTTGATGTTGATTTTTTTAAATATTGTAATATTATGTAAATTGGGATAACTTATGTGAAGGTCGTTTTGAGACATAGAGGAATATATAAAAAATCTGTAAAATGCATTTGTGAAGTTCTCAATCATATAAATTGCGAAAAGCCGCCATCAGCGCAGAAAATATATATAAAAAAACAAAAACCAAAACAAATCTCAATTTAATCGTTTATTGCAATTCATAATGTACACAAACAGGTACCTAGTTCATATAATAAAATATAAACAATTATATGGACCCTGTCGGGCACAGCAAAAATTAAATAAGTAGGTAGAGAGAGGAAAACCGCTTTAACCATTTTTCTTGTTACCTACTAAATACTTATAAATTATTTTAAGAATTTCATGTTAAAGATTAAGCGCTTTTTCTGATGGTAACATGGACTTTGCAAAGGCGAACTAGAGGAATAGGAAGGGGGCATTTTCGTTTACGGTTCAATCAAATAGAGAACTAGATTTTTACCGGTTTAAAAAGAATTCTATGACGCGTGCCAAACAAACAAAAACTCTTTAAAATCCAGTTTAGATTCCTACACTATTTGTATAGTGCCAGTAATTATAATATTGTAAATGTAAGAATTTGTTAAGATGAAGCGTTGGATAGATGGATGAATAATAATATATAATATTATAATATCTTGGGACAACTCACACACGGTCATCTGATCCCAAACTAGGCAGAGCCTGTGCTATGGCAACCAGACTACTGATAAACAATGAATGAATGTATCTGGTGAGATACCTATTCTTTCATGCAAAAATGAAACTAGAGTAGGTACATATTGTTTATGACCTGGAACACATAGAATACATTTTTATCCCGTGAGTATGTTCCCTTGGGAAGATTTCCGATTGTACATTCAAATAAACATTGAGGTTATATCACAATCATTTTACAAGACAATTTACAGAAATATATTTCTATTCTCAAATTGACGTAAAAAAAAGTTGTCTCACACATTCTTTTATATAAATATTAGCGTAAAATAGAAAGTAGGTTTCATAAAAAATTACTAAGAAGTAGCGTCTTCCGAATGATACAAAATGAAAACATTGTTTAATGTGTTTTTTCATAGAGAACGAGGTTTTTGTGGATATATTTATGTTTTTGGCATATCAAAGTCTGAGACTACCAGCTGCTAGGTGTTAGATAATGTCAAGAGCATTCCTAGTGTCGACGTGTTTGTGAGCTAATGAGACATTTCAACTTTGTCTCTCTGCTCTTGATATAAGACATCCACTTCGCATCAAGCGGGCCCACTTAGTAAGGAATTAACAATGAAAAAGTATGTTTAGCTAAAAGTTAGTCAAAACCACAAACTCTAAGCATTTATTTCAATTAGACCATTACAGGCACTTTTTATTTCTGTCCAAAGAGATGAAGCTATTTGCACGTTCCAAAGCGTAGATCTCTATGGAGAAGAACGCGCAAGAAACTCCACGGACACTCTTTTAAATCAATGTATTTTACAGTGATATGGTTTGGTACATCATTCGTGTGAAAATTAAACAAACATACATATATGTGAGAACGATGTAAAGACTTGCACGATAGTATTATAGTGTAGTAAATATAGTGACATAAAAAGTATATGGGTAACCAAATTTAAATCCATCTATCTACAATTCTAAACAGACAGTTCCATTTGACACTCATATGGAGGAGTAATTCATCGCGCAATCAATCAGAGACAACGGGAGTTACTTTTTAAACGACTTCAAAAAAGAAGGAGGCTCAATTCGGTTGTTTTGTTTTTTTAATATGTAGTGATTAGGAATAATAATGCCGCTCAAACGTTTAGCAAAGTTTGTGGTCAAGGCTCGTTCATGTCGCGTTTGATACGTAAACGTTTACATTAATTGCTGAAACTGAAGCGTTTGGCACCGTATTGAAATGATTTTATCCAATGTTACAGAGATAAACCAGTCTTCGATTTCGATGCATTAGAAGCTTTGCCAATCGATCTAATATAATTTACAGCATTCAACAAGCTTATCTATTTTGGTTAAATTAAATGGTTTTTGTTTGATTGCTACTATATAAGACAATGTATCACAGGAAAAAAATATACGCAAGATACGAGGACTGAGCGAACTTACGCTATGATCTGTCAAATCCGTAGTGCTATTGTGTGTGGACAAGAAGTGAGCTGTCAATCAAATCAAGGTGAAATGAAATTTCACTTCAAACTACCTCCAACCTACCTACTTATGTTTTCACTGAGAAATCTTTATGGATTAGACCGCCAGTCAGTGCAGTTTGGGTGCACTTTACCGTGATCTTGACAGATCGAAGCGTAACTTACATTAAGTTGCGACTTTGTATTTTTTTTATCCTGTGTGGCAGGCGGCCCAGAGATGGGCACATTAAAGACAACATATATGTTTCTTTTGAAAAGCTAGAAATTCTTCTAAAACAAATATCTCGCTAAAAATAACCTTTATTGTAAAAAATAACGTCACAAATAAAATAAAAAATGGCGGGAAATTTGTGGTTTATTTTAGTTTTTTATTATCTAAGCGTTACGCCACAGATTATTAATTCCCTCGTTAATGTCGCTGGACTATTTTATGGTAGAATTTATTGTCGATTAGTGTTGATTAATATTTTTTTCGGGAAACGCGTCGTCATGCACATCCTTGCAGCTAAAACTGAATTTAAAGACCCAATAATTTAGTTGAGTGCGTCAGCACAGCCAAAAGCCAAGAATATACTCTATAATATCCAAAAATAACAATCAAATTACGTTTTGTCCGCAAAAACTTTCATGTTGGGACTTTGAAAGGTCGGTGTGCTAACCAAGGATAGTTTTACGACCGATAATATTCAGTAGTAGAGCTGTGAAATAAAATCTAATGCCCAGCAACAAGGAGCTTTGATCTCTTGAAGTGTTCGATTACCTATGAAATTTATTTCATTGAGTGAGTAGTCATCGGCTTGTTTTTATTCCGTAAAAATGTTCGTTTCCTGTGGAATAGGGAGCCAAAAGCCACGAGAGTGAAGCCGCTGGACGAAGCTATTGTAAAATACAATAAATTCAAGAAACTAGATTTAACTGGGTGTTTCCTTGGCTACTCAGATCTGCCGTCAAAAAAAAATACAGGCAGTCTAATTTCAAGACCTTCAACAACCCTTTAATTCAAATTTAAAAACAACCATAGACAAGCGACAAAGTGCTTTCCGTATATTTGGCGGCAAACTAATAATCTGACATTACTTAAGTATAATGTGTCACCGGAAAATTGCAAACGCAGTAAGATTGTAAGATATCGCGTGAAATTGTAAACAATTTTTTCTTAATAAGACACACATACATTGGAAACTTAAATTTGGATCGGATTTATTGTACTTATACAAAACGATTTTTTCATATCATATCTATTGAGAAATCATAATTAAGTAATCTAATAGATACAGATTTATTACAATCTTACAGAGTCTGCAATTTTCCGGTGACAGATAATATTAAAACCGCTAATAAAATTGGTAATGCATTCTTCAACTCTAATCCGATATTATCTGAAGTGAACAGAGATACGAAAATGATTTCTTTTACGCAACTTTTCTAATAATCTTTGAAAATCCTATGATTTAAAACTATCGCATTTGCTTGTCGCAGTTTTCAGAACATTTATTTAATTTATGAATACGTGAGTTTGTTTACGTTATTCTTTTGATACAGAGATGATTCATATTTACATACCTACCTATCTACAATGGCTTCAATACGTGAAATAATATTGGCTACAGCAGTGTGATTCCGTAAACATGTCGAAGTGAAAACTTAGGCGAAGTGAACGACAAGTGAGCTGTCATTCCATCTTGTTATTGTAAGTATGGTTTGACAGCTCACTTTTCGTTCAGTTCGCTTAAGTTTTCACTTCGACATGTTTACAGAATCGACCGGCTGTAGTGCTATTCTGTTGCAGTCTCACCGTGTCAACTTAATATAGGTGCATTCCATTTTGTTTGTATGGATTGACCTGCTGCGATGCATGTCATCTGACGTTTAATGTTTTTTTTGACGTATAATTCGGAGGACATAGGCGATAAACGTGTCAGGCCCGATCTCATTTAAGCTTCTTTACAATTCATTGAAAAAGTAGAGCCTCCATAGGTTTTGCTAGATTTTAAGAAAATCAAACGAAAAAACATGTTAGGTACCTAATAGATTTCTCAGAATTGTCCTCTATCAAAGTCATCCCCTATGACTTCCTTCATTATCCTGTAACTTTTTTTAAGGATGGAAAATCATCAAAAGACTTCTTCCGCTCTGGGTAGAGCGGAAGGGCGTGTCAGACTCTTACTGACTAAAACCCATCCGTGAGGGGCTCCAATAGGCAACAGACAGCCCTGAATAAGTATTTCAATGAATGAAACTCGTCTGCAACCATGAATTCATATTTTCATACATTTCCAAATAGCTTACTTTTATTATAAGTTGATTCGGCACATAGCTGACGTTACTTCCAACTGTGCCAATGTCAGAACTACTTAATATTTTGTTTCTTTAACATTATATAACAACTGCAATATTCCTGTTACCTGTTCAAAATTAGATTTTATGAGCGTCTACCCTGAAGAAGTACTTCAGTTTGGTTTTAATTTCGTTTTTTAGTGTTGAAATTATGAGGCGGAACTCACATACATCATATTTTACTTTGTAAATATTATACAAGCTCAATAATATATGCCACTGGAAAATCGCAAACTCAGTAAGGTTAAGATCAATATGGTGCAAAATTTGTAGTTTTATCATTAAGATACGAATGTATTGGGAGCTATTGAATTTGCTTGCAAGAGACCAGCTTCAATTGTGAATATAAGAATTATGCTAAGATATTACTAGGTAGGAGTGATTCTAATGCATAGTATTAAGTATCTTAGTCAGCTAAAAATGTCTCCAATGCTGGGACACAGGGTTTTCTGGGAGGAGAAGTAGACCTTGCCCGTAAGCCAATGCGGGCAAATGTGTTTGACCATTATTTTCATCGGCACAGTCTCAAAAATGGTTAAGGAAATAAATCCCCGCTCTAGAACCGCGTGGAAGATTATAGCCATCCCAGGCATTCTAAACCAGTCGGAGAGACCTAGGTAAGGTCTCGAGGAGAGGGAGACTGACTGGCAATGGGAAAAAAAATATCTGGTTTATGGAAGTTTTTTTTTATGTACCATTCTTGGGATCCTAAGGTCTTGGACCTATGGTAGGCCCACGAGGGACTAAAACCACCTTGCAGTGACCCCATTAGATTCTTCACGATTATGTACTGTGAAAGTATACTCAAGGCAATCTTCAGTTGGTACAGAACTGTTGCAGGATATGGATACAAAGAGAGCTATGGGTTTGGCTGGCGAAAATAGATTGGTTATCTAAAGATGGACTATGGCCCATATAATAATTTATTGTACACCTCCAAGCGTAGGACTAAAATTGTATCATGCCAGTGTACAATGGACAGTCTGAACATCACACAGGACATACTCTTACAGATTGAACGAAATGAATGAAACGAAGAGCCAACATTCCAGCTAAGTAGTGGTTCATATGTATCACTTAAACGGTTGCAATAATGAGGAAAACAGCTGTAGACCGTGACAAGTTCCTATAAATGGCTGAAAACACAGATATAGACATACTTATACATATACCTAAAGGCAGGGCTGTCATCCGTTCGAATTTCTCTGGATTTGTCCAAGTTTATAAAACGATCGTCCGGCAGGGGTTATCGAAAAGTGTTTTTTTTATATCATGGGAATCCCGACTGCAGTACGATTCTGTAAACATGTCGAA
Source organism: Mamestra configurata (assembly GCA_002192655.3). Classification (NCBI taxonomy): domain Eukaryota; kingdom Metazoa; phylum Arthropoda; class Insecta; order Lepidoptera; family Noctuidae; genus Mamestra; species Mamestra configurata. Next base: position 32,902 of record NDFZ01004781.1, read on the forward strand.
GTGAAGCCTTGGGGTGAAGTGATCAAGAAGTGAGCTGTCAATCAATATGGATTGATAGCTCACTTCGTGATCACTTCACCTAAGCCTTCACTTCGACATGTTTACACAATCCCACTGCAGCTAACTTCGTGATCACTTCACCCCAGACTTCAATTCGACATGTTTACAGAATCGACCGACTGATTGGAAGATAAACAACAAATTAAAACAAAATTTATTTCGTTATGGTAAGCCGCATACAAGCCAACTCTCGCTGAAGCGTAGCCGAAGGTATAGTTTATCACAAACAAGCTATAAAAATAAAATTTTAACGACGTTTTTATGAAAAGGAAGAAGTTTTTTTTTCGGTAGTGTCCGGGCCGGGGTAAGAAAGAATTCACTGACACTTACACGTTGGGAAAAAAATAATCTCTTTTTTTTTTTTTTTGACGATGACCACTCGCAGTTCAGCACACTAAGGCTGGTTACTGCTTAACCGGACTATCCTGTGGTGGCCTTAAATGACTCTAAGGCCCCCAGCCAGGGCTTACAAACTAAAATAAAACTAAAACTAAATGACCGCTCGCTAGGGCATCCCCTGTGGGATAAGGACCTCGGCTAGCGGCGTCATTTGGGAGGAACAGCAAGGGACAGGCTGGGTCGTAACATTATTTGGGGAATTTAAAACTACTGGCTCAGCGACGCGGGCTGGCTCGGTAATCAAAGGTCGGGGAGGGTTATTACAGGGACGTCGCGACGGGCCCCGGCGGCGGGGCCGGAAAACGGAACGCGGTCTGTGTCGTGTGTGTTTACGAAGAGTGCTGGTTTCCCTACGGCTCTCTTGAATCTGGGTGATGGAAAAATAATCTCCCCCTACATTTGCATTTATAGTGATTGTCTGGCGTCGACAATTTCGGTGTTGGCAACCCTACCTGTGTACACGTATCAAGGTGAGCACACACTCGATGTGTCCAAATTCCAGAGCTAGTTGATAGTGACAATTCGCGCTGGGTAACGCTTCTAAAGATTTATGTTTGGATGTTTTTGGCCCGGATGTTGGACTTGGGGAAAGAAAATTGTTTGTGACGATAATCGCGGATGGCTCGAGCATCATCTGCCTAGTATTTCCCCAAGTATGCGGGGTCGGCTCCTAGTCTAACCGAATTCAGCTGAATACCAGTGTTTTACAGTGATCGACTGCCTATCTGTCCCAGGGGCGGATTATCTTTAACGCAAACAAGTTGCAAGATAAAAAAGGGGTGCGCGGGGAAGCTATAAAAGAAAAAAGAAAATAAGTACCTTCGAGTTTCCGAAGCACGCCCCTACTACTTGATTACTTCTACATAACCCGGTCGCGAAATGTTTAGCTCGCTTCGCTCGCTCTTTCATCATTGTATCTTAGGTTTTTAGGCGTAAGTTGACGAAGAAACTTCTGTAGAAATATGAATGGTTAAGAGAAAATCTAATCTGATCCGAGGCGGGGTACTTAATTTTCGAGCTCGCTTTTTTCGATATTATTTAACTACGTAGGTATAAATAATTGTCAAGCCGCATTTTTTTTAATAACACCACGCTCCCCTCCCCATACAAAGACAAATATTTCCGCACCTCGTGAAATCCTGGATCCGCGCCTGCTCGTGACCACCTTGGGGGCGCTGATGTGGTCCTCCATAACTAGCTACAACGACACTTCTTGGTAAGTCAAGTTGTCCGACTTTCGGACTTCAGAATATCCGTAATGACTGTCAAAGATCTACAAATGATAGCTGGACTAACACAGTCCATAAATGAGAGTGTTTAAGAGAAATTATGCCACCAGATGGTGCAACTTAGGCTAGAGGTCCTTTGAACTTTGAAAGTACTTTACAAAGTACTTTGAAAACGTTACTTTGTCGTAAACTTGACATTAATAAAGTGTTTTTTTTCTTCTTTATGGCAACTCAGCAAAGTTAACGTCGGAAAACAAAGCGTTTTGACAGCTCAACCTGATTCCTCAGTGTACCTACGTCATTACAGAAAGTTCTCATTGCAGCAGTTATGGTATGTCTAAATAAACCTGATTTAGATGCAGCTGTGAATAATTTTATGATCACAGGTGGGTTACTGTTTGCGTTTTATTATACCTACTTAAGTAATCATTTCATATGTGATGATGTTTTTATATCTTGATAGTCCGAGATTTACGGAAGTTATTATAGCAGTTATGCCAAATGCTAAACGTTGAATTCAAGTTGTTGAAAGAATTATGGGTTAATCTCCCGTGAGTTCGTCCGCATGGATTTCGTACCCCTTTAACTTCTTTAAAGGGGTAGTTTAGGAAAAATAAATTAAAAAACAAGTAAGTAATCCTTGTTTCTTTCTTTTACCAGAGTGTTTCAGCCAGTTTCAAATACAGCGGGCCAAGCGTCAAAATATTACTTTTATTCTTCCATAGAAACTTTACTTACTAAAGTATAGTTATTTAGTATTGTACTATAGTTTAGTACATATTATATTAAATAAAGGTAACATAGTACAAAAATAAGTACCACATTTTTATCGCTAACTCAAATACTGAAAAATCTTTTTAATACAGTCCGAAACAAGGTCGAAATACATACTTAGTAAAAAGTAGTTTAGCATCCTATTTTTCATATTTATCGAACTCTTTTGTATAAGTCGACGATTTGACTCCTATTTCTGTATGAGAGGTCAAAAAGTGTATCTGTTTCGAGGCGATGAGGGAAATAACTTTTTTTTTTTAAGCTTTTGTAAGTAACAGGGGTCTACTCTCTAAACCCGAAGTCCGTAGTTTTGGGCTTAGTTGCGGGCGTATTCTACTCCGTATCACCTACGGACTTACGATTAGTTCCGAACCCGAACTAAGAATGAATGACAACACGATTTGACAGTAACTGTCAAATCGTGTTGTCATTAATTCTTAGTGGTTAGGTGATACCGAGTAGAATACGCCCGCAACTAAGCCCGAAACTACGGACTTCGGGCTTAGAGAGTAGCCCCCCTGAGCTGTAAAACCAAATGCCTTGACAGGCTTAGTCCATAATTGATTAAACTTTGACATGTTGTGATGCTGATAATGGTTCTTGCATTCCCCCCAAAAAGTAATAAAGAAAGGAGAAGAGGCTCTAAAATAAATTTGAATAAATAACAAAAAACTAATCCAGATTATGAAGGTGTACAATTTTTTTCTGGAAATTTCCAAAAGTAGGTACTAAATTTTTGCAAAGATTTACAAAAAATACTTATTTTTCCCAAGAAAAGGTGGCAAAACGCTTTTTTATTTATCACACTAATATTATAAAGGCGAAAGTTTGTGAGTGTGTGTGTGTGTATGTTTGTTGTGCTTCACGCGCAAACGGCTGGAACGATTTAGATGAAGTTTTTATCCCGGGAGTATGTTCCCTTGGGATAATTTTCAACATTAACGCGGGAGCCGCGGGCGGTAGCTAGTTTATTATAAAAAACTGTTATTTTCACATAGATATTCGAAACTTAGTAATTTACAGCATCGCAATGATTGATGCGCATGCATTTTTAACGTACGTTGATAAAGTGGCCACTAGTTTGATCGACGTCTTATAAACACACCAGCAATGGAGGCTGAAGTGTTTACTTTTAATATTAAAATTAACATACTATCTTTTGTTGAAGTTCCATGTTATAGGGACGAGATTATATGACGAGGACCACTAGGGCAGGGTTGCGGAATTATTTGGAAAGTTACCGCGGCCCTGGAGGGCTACTCTCTAAGCCCAAAGTCCGTAGTTTCGGGCTTAGTTGCGGGCGTATTCTACTCCGTATCACCTACGGACACGATTAGTTTTAAACCCGAACTAAGCATGAATGACAACACGATTTGACAGTAACTGTCAAATCGTGTTGTCATTTATTCTTAGTGGTTAGGTGATACGGACTAGAATACGCCTGCAACTAAGCCCGAAACTACGGACTTCGGGCTTAGGGAGTAGCCCCACTGGAACTCAAAGGACATTTTGAGGAACACGGGTGGTACACGGGTGGGTTTAAGTCAGTAAGAGTCATTCACTCCCTCCCGCTAGGCCCAAAGACGGGAGAAGTCATTTTATGATTTACCATCCGCAAAATAAAAGAGAGCGTTTTTTGCCCGTTTTGTTTCAATAAGCTTATGCTGCAACCAAACGGGCAAAATCCTTAGTCTGGGAGTCCGGGTTGCTTCGAAGCAATTCTAATTCCCCAATAACCCAATAACCCTTGGCCTGATCTAGATCTACTAAACGAAACCAGCCCCTCCTGCCCAACAGTAGCACTTGGCCAACAGAGCAGTCTTGGCAGGGCTCTATTAAAAATGCTAAAACTTAGATATTATGAAGAATATTTTTGTTTCAACGTAGAAAAATGTAAAAATAAAAATGTTTTTGTCATGCGTTGGCGAGAGTAATCGGGTCGTAAATTAGGTTTATTTTGTAGTGAATGATTATTATAAAAGTTATTGTAGAATATTTTGAGAATTGTGATTTTCATGAAGAAACTTTTAAGTTTTAAGTAGGTACCTATATAAAATATGTTTTGTATAAAATTCTGTGGAATATTTTACTTGGTTCATTAAAATTGTATAACATAATAATAAAATATATTAATAAGTAATAGTTCGATACCGGTGGAAAGTCGGAGTGATTCTTGTTTAAGTAGTTAATTGTTTTACACAATAGGTACTTAGGTACTAGCTAGGTGAAAAAAATATTTATAAAAAAATAAAATATTAAAGTCAGTAAAGAAAATAAAATTAAAAAATAATATTAAAACATTATTACCTTCCTCGGAGTTTTCACTTCGGCTGAGTGATCGTTGGTCTTATTTTCATTTATTTTAGCTTTACTTTCTACACACAGACAAATTAAAAATATTATCACTGATATTCTTGCTGTTCTAAGCGACTCCATTATTTTTAAATTATTACTGTCCAAAAATAAAATAAAAATAATCAAACACTATTTTATAAAACCATGATGGTCATTTAAATTCCACTTTATTTTCGGGCGGGAAACCGAAATATAAGTTTGACGTTTAAAAGGGCGGGAATCGGGAATGCCAAATGTCAAATCGGTATGGCCGACTCCAGGCGACTGGAAGTTATTGTACAGACTGCAAGACGCTTCTATTTTTAGAGTATCGATGGGGCGTTAGACTTTGCGAATATGATTATTTTTCGCTAAGTACTAGAAATCGGTAACACGCTAAGGTTTCATATTTTTGGGTAGGTCATATGTTTTCGCAAAAGGCACTGGTGTTAGAAAATACAACCTGTTACCGTTCATCATCATAGATACCTATAAGAAATAAGTGTTTTTATATTTCTATGCCGTTCATCATTATTTTATTGTTGCCATGTCATTACACTACGATACTATTGTACAGAATTATAGTTCTGCAAAAAAAAGTATCGCCTGTCGGGCTATCCTTCATAAGATAATTATTTGAATGTCGTCCACGTCAAGTGCGGTGACAAAAACGTCTAAACTGTCGGGTTGTTGTTGCATGTACGACTGGATTTAGTTACTAATTCTTAAATACGAAAACCGCCCAGTCTTTTACAAAATAGAGGCGCTGTCAACGAAAAATTGTTACCATAAACTTTAATGACGTGCTGTATTAAATTAAATTCGGCAAATATGCATTATATTAGGGATTCACTAAGAGACAAAAAGTAAGAAAGAAAAAAATTTATTTGGGACTCGCACAAAACAAACAGAAAAGTAAAATAAATTAAAACTAATAAACTAAATAAACAATAAATAACAGAAGCAAGAAATAACAGCATGAATGTAATACGTCATGCAGAGGCCAAAAAGGCCCCTATCTCAGCATATGCTGCGTTATTTAAAAAAGTAAATAACTCAGCGCTGGTATTCTGAGAGGACCTGTGATGCCACCAGATCCGGTTTCTATGCTTTCCTTACATCTGCACTTCGGAGGACATATAAAATGCTACTAATGCCGTGATTGGCAATCGCCTTCGCCACGCTACCGCTAACACCCGGTCGATTCTGTAAACATTACGAAGTAAAGGCTTGGGTGAAGTGATTACGAGGTGAGCTGTCAATCCACATAATCAAGATGTCACGTGATCACGAAGTGAGCTGTCCATCTTGAATATATGGATTGACAGCTCACCTCGTGATCACTTCACCGGATCGACCGCTGAATGCCACAAGACTTGTCTAATGCCTTAGCCGGTCGATTCTGCAAACATGTCGAAGTGAAGGCTTGGGTGAAGTGACCACGAGGTGAACTGTCAATCCATACAATGAAGATGTCACTTGATCACGGAGTGTGTGTCATTCCATCTTGATTATATGGATTGTCACAAGACTTGTCTACAGCCTCAGCTCATTTTAATGTGTTACCAACATTGTAAACTGTGTTGCCAACGCGCAACGGCCCAAAAACAAGCTTTACTTACTGTTGAATCTCAAATTACCAACCCACAACTATAATTAAAACAATCATCTAGCTTTAGAGTCCAGACAGAAATTGTTTAACTTAGCCACGTTATAAAATAATGGCGAAAAACACAATCTAGCTGTTTTAAAGTCTGGATCGAGTTTACAAAAGTAAGTAAAACTAGTAGGTATCATGTTTATTATTGCAGGTTTGTAGTCAAGGTAAATAATATAATACGTAAGGGTGTCTTCATAATGTCTGTCGGTTCCTTGAAAATTAAAAAAGTAGCATTTTAGCTTGTGTTTTTGGTTGTTTATTTGTATTTTAACACGGACTTTCGAAATTAAAGTAACTTTACACTTTGTTGTATTTTTTTTATTTGGAAGTCCGTTGTATTTTTTTTTAATTTTTATTTTTCACTTTTTAGTGGTTTGTGAGTACCCCACACCTAACAACACCACTGGAAAGTATTTTGCTTTCCTGTAAAGCAAAATACGCAATTTCATTAACTTAGAATGACATATTTTTTCCAGATATTTTGATTTAAAAACCAAACTACTGAACTGATTGTGGTGAAATTTCTATGGGACCAATCGGAAAGTAGGTATATCCTTTCACAAAAAAAAAAAGATTTTTCAAATCGGTTCATAAATGTCCGTCATTTATGAACCGATTTGAAAAATCTTTTTTTATGTAATGAAGTAACAAACAAACAAACAAACAAAAAAAAACATACAACCGAATTACCTCCTTTTTTCAAGACGGTTAAAAAGTAGCACAACTATAACGTTCCCAGTTTCCCACTGCTTGGACTCAGGCCTCCACCACGCGTGCCCATTACAGATTAGAAGATGTCACATGTCTTCTAATATTTGGTTCTAGGACATGCTGGTTTCCTCACGATGTTTTCCTTCATCGTTTTGAAAGCTGTAGCGGAAAATAATTTAATGTGAAGCGCCTGGGTAGGTATCTAACAGTTAATCATTAAATGGCATTTTAACTTTGATTCAATACGTCAAAAAGTCACAAGCTGTCTCACAGTGCTTTTTTTAATTCACTCCGGAGGGAAGGCTATATTTAGTCTTTTGACCATTTTGCCTAGTCTTTTTTTTTATGGATGTGATATCATCAAATGACTTCTTTCGCTGTGGGTGGAGCGGAAGGGCGTGTCAGACTCTTACTGACTAAAACCCATCCGTGTTCCTTCTAAAGCCCTTTACGTTCCAGGGCCGCGGTGACTCTTTCGAACAAATTCCGCAACATTTCTGACTAAGTAGGTACTACATATTGCCTAGTCTTACGTCCTTAATTTCTTGTGCTTTGCATAAGAATCCGGATGTAACACATTCTAATGGTTTTTGGTAACAAATATATCGATTCAGCCGTCTCGGCAAGTTTCGGGTGAGGTAGTCAATACTACAATAAATTCTCAGCTTCAATTAACCGAGATCGCGCCTGTTTCAAGTATTCCACGTATTTAACAGGTGTGTGGACACTTGACACACAAAAATACACCATTTTATCTACAACACAATATCCACTACGAATCAATTTACGAAAAATTAAAACAGCCGCTAAATTTCACTCGACAAAATCCCGCCAAAAACTCTGTCTCACAGTGCTAATGAAACCATTGACTAAAAGCCTTTCTTTTCATAACATTTATGTAAAGGTAACATTCTGCATTCATCCTAACATTGGCGCGAAATAACCGCAGATAAAAACAAAATTATTTCTGCTGTCGATAAAACAATGGAACATCAATAAAATCGATGAGATCACAGTTTTATTAGCGAAAACAAAGTTAAAAATAAACTATTGGCAGGATACGTTGTTTAGATGATTTCTTTGATATTAGGTAAGATATAGCTTTGATCTTCACACAGGAAATCATGGATTATTCCTCGACTCATATTACAATCGGCTCTGGATTTCCTAAAATTATATAAAAAAAAAACTTTACGTTTAAAAACCGCATATAATATTGGAAAGCCAAGCTTTCGCTTCGTTCGCTCTTGCATCCTACTTTTTACTTCCCAAGGGCTGCTTAGGTATGTCGACTAAGTTTGTTCTAGCTCTGTATGACTGGGCCAAAGAAAACCTTTACTACTCGAGGCGGGGTGATGAAGAAGCATCCTCCTGAAAAGAATCCTGCTGGCTACTATACAAATAGGTACTCTATTTAATTTTACATAAATCATTTTACGATTTACCTTATCTACTGCAACTCTTGAAAACAAGAATCAAGTAGCGACCCTCATAAAAAAAGGTTTTTTTTTTTACTTCGTAATGGTTCACATGCATGTGCTTTTACCCCTTCACAGCGTACCGGCGTGAAGTTATGTTATGAACTGGTGTAAACAATAGACAGACATGAGATTTCAGCAATCCCAGTCCATTTGCTATCATTTACTGAGGAGTTCCGTTGCCTATCTCTGAAGTTCTTCATCACATCTTCACCACATTGAAATGGGACCACTCCGAGAGAGTACTCTTCCAAAAACTACCCAAATTGCATCAATTGTGCTCAAATTTGAAGAGTTATCTCTATTTCTCCAGGACCCCATCATCAGATCCTGACTTGATGATCATGGGACCACCCGGGAAGTACACCCTGTCAAACAAAAAAAAATCTTAATCGGTCCAGCCATCTTGGAGTAATCGGGGAACATACATAAAAAATAAACAAAAAAAGGTTCCGACGAATTGAGAACCTCCTCCTTCTTGAAGTCAGTTAAAAAACGCCAAAACAATCATATTTGACGAATCCAGGAGAAACGATTGAACTGTCTTGGAATTCGAATCCTACGGCTAAATTAATCAGAAAAGAATAGCAGAAGAGAAAGAAACAACATATTTTCGAGTAAACACCTCACACACGACGTCTGGGCAAGAGACTCAACCCGGGAAGAGCTGGCGAGATGATTTGGACGCGTAACATGAGCGCTGGTACAAGGCGGCGCGGGAGAAGAATATTTGGAGGGACTCTAACGAGGCCTTAGTGACAGCAATGCTAGATAAATATCTCCTCCGCCTATCTTACTACTATTATAAGGATGCGTTTCAACCAGAGACGTGCGAGGATGCGTAGCGAGGGATGTGTTTGTTAAGAACCAATAGAATCGCTTCATTTATCTAGCCTCGCTGAGCCTAATGATTCTTCTTCATTTACGCATCCTCGCACATCTCTGGTGCAAACGCAGCTTTAATGCGAAAGATTGGATGGATGGATATGTAACTCAATCACGTCGGAACCGCTGAAAGGATTCGGACAAAATTATAATTTGATCGGATTTCTGTAGGGTACCGGACGTAAAAAAAATAGCACCATCCCATCATTTCCCGTGGGGGTTGTAAGAGGCGACTAAGGGACTCACCAGAGAATGGGCAGCAGCATTCTCTGTACATTGCAATAGCTACACTGCGATCGCCAACCCGCCTGCCAAGCGTGGTGATTATGACGTCATTCGGCTGATGATGATGACAGAGATAGAATATAGTCTGAATAGCACGTATGCTACTTTTTATCCCGGGAGTATTGCCTTCTCCGACATTAACGCGGGTGAAACCGCTGGCTGAAGCTAGAGTTGTGTTTATTTTATGTACCTACCTATGTTATGTCATTCAACCACAGAAATAGTTGACCCCAATTAAATTACAATTTCGTATACCTATTCCGCGAATACTCCTAGCACATGATCACAAGTGCATTTGCCGTAAATCTCAACCTGGACAATACTTAAATATCTCCGATTGAATTTAGTTTCGTATGCCAAATAAATAAGTAGTAATGTAAATTTTTCTTGTAAATCTGAAGCAGGGATTAATAGGAATAATTAGTTTCATACCTCCTCTGATTTTTCCTCCTGCGACTGGCCGACTGTACAAAAAAGAACCAGGGGCCCTGCTCTGAAGTCTTAAAACAATCATGATTCCGCTCTAAGAGGGAGACGGAGATATACATAGCGAATAGCGCTATCCCGTTTACATCATCGGAATTGGATGGCATTAGCACGTCATAGCAGGGCTGCAGGTTTTTTTTTGCGATTTTCCCTATTTTTGGCTTGCACATCCATAGGTACCTATTTGATATAAAAATGCAAAAGTAAGTAGGTAAGTGCTGTCTGTTACGTTTTCACACCTAAACCGAAAACCAATTTCGATGAATTTTGGTTTAGAAATAGACTGGACCTTGGAGAAAAAGACGTAAGAACGTTTTAACCTGGGAGTGGGAGTTTAGTGTAACCCTAGGGATAATTTCCTAAGTACTACATCGCGGGCGGAGCTGTTGGCATAAGTTTGTATTATAATAGATTATATAAGCTTATCTAATGGAGCATTCGACCAAAAAAATTGTCTCTGTCATCTATTACCTAGACTAGAGTCAAGAGCAAACCCAAATTAATAATAAAAAAAATAAAATACTTACCTATTAATAAATCATCGTTCATTGAAAAGCTAAAGGAAATAATCATTTAGCAACTGTCATTTTGAATTCGGAACTTATGAATTACGTGCATGTCGCTTTTAAATATGTATGTGTCAACCGTTTGTTTATAATTAATTTGATATTAATTTTTCATTCAGCGAATTCATCGCCTGAAAATAAATGATGAGAAATGAAACTGGTTACTAAGGAAAGCCAAGCTTCAGGATGAATCACTCAACCCCATGGATACCGTCTCAGCTCTGTACCTACTTATCCTTTTGTCAACCCTTAAACTTCACGTTTTTCTGGATGGAAATTTATATTAAAGGATGGGTAATCATCAAATGACTCCCTACGCTCTGGACTGAGCGGGAGAGAGTGTCAGACTCTTACTGACTAAACTCCATTCGTGTTCCTTCAAATGCAATTCCCTTTGCGTTCCAGGGCCGCGGTAACTCTTTCGAACAAAAGGGATGTTGCCTGGGTTAAATAAATGTAATTTTATTTAGTCCGTCAGTTAAATTTATCGAAAAATATTGAATACGATATTGAATATAAAACGTATCAAAGATGGTGGGAGCTTGTAACGTCACTTTTCAGTAAAAGTGTACTGGTAAGTGACATCACACGAGTTTTCAACGCACTGTAGGTATCGTCTTCATTTGTTAACGTGACAAAAGAAAAAATACATGTCCAATATCTTTTGGAAATCTATCTGACGATATTTTTAGTCAAATACCCTATTCCGCAACTTGTGACTACCCTGATGTGGTATGCAGAGCTAGGTATACAATAATAGCGACTGTTAAGACCTGTTATGAGGAAATGGCTGGAGAGACGGCATGGCACATAAATAGGCAACAGTACCTACACATTTTGCCAGTTCGTTTTGTGTCCCCAGTAAAAGGGAGCTGCGAAACTATATATCATCATCGGGCACAAATTCTAACTGCCACTCGCAAATTTCTGACGGAAAAACCCAATATCACCTAAGGTAATCAATGCTTCTGGTGAAAACAACAACGAGGATATCGAAAAGAGTTGCAATAGTTTAGGAATCAATCTATCGAGCATTGTACAGACGCCTGCACGTCAAGCTACCCATAATTGTCAAATTTTCCCTATCAACATTGAACCTAATACTTCCGCGATACAGTTGAAAATCTATTAAAGAAATTTGTCAGATTGCTTGACAGCTTGATGTGCTGGCGTCTGTACCAACAACTTGGGGGTCAGCTTCCAGTCTGACCGAATGTAGTTGACTACTAGTATTTTATATCATGGGCGTATATAAGAGTGGTGCCCGGGGGTCCGGACGCCCCCTTAGCATACAACGAAAATAAAAATCTCTAGAGTAGGTAAGTATTGGACGGATCGCACGTATAATCCGTGGCCAACATACATGTATAAATTACTAACACTTCGATTGAGATTGGCGTTCAAAATTCGCGTGATGCCCGGGCAAAAACTAGTTTATTTTTTTACATATTTGGACCCCCGGTTACAAGGGCAGGGCCTTATAAAAAGCTATAGCTACGCCCGTGTTTTGCATGAAGCGACTGAACTTTAAGAAAACCGGATACAAAACTAAAATTTTCCACTTTCCACCACGGTAAAATCAATGCCTATTTTTCTAAGCTTCCCAAAGAAGAACGTTGTTATCCAAACACGTTTTATACCTAAAACACTAAAACATGGTGCTCGTAATCTATGGTCGCAATTAAAGTCAACCATAGAGGTTATGTATTAGGTTTTTAATGTGGCAGAATACGATCGGACTTGACGAAGCACAGGCGTGTCTGCATTCAGCCTGGATGTAAACTATTGTGATAGTTTCTCGAGTATGTTGTTGATCGATGTATCAATTCACCTAGTTCAGAACCGTATCTAGAGCTTTTGCCTAGGTTCCCAAACTTTTAGGACCGATGCCTTTTTAAGAGAATATTATTTTATTGATTCTGCCCCCGGCTTCACCCGCGAGAATGTCGGAATTTATCCTAAGAGAACATAGGTACTAAAGGGATGAAAAGCCTATGTGCTATATCAGACTATAATCTATATCTGTGTCAAATTTCATTCCAGATCTGTTCAGCCGTTCTGGCGTGATTTAAACATCCATCCATCCGAACTTTCGCATGTATGTTTTGTTTTCCTTTCTTTTTGGCCTGGTGGCAGCCTTCAAGGTTAACCTATAAAGTAAGTACTAACAGTATACAAATACGGATAACGTATTATGAAACTAAAATGGATTTGGGCAGGACTCTTGGCAAGGCGCAGTGACGACAGGAGGAGAAAAGCTAGGTTCGCAATTAGTCGGGGTGTATCGTAATATACACCAATCAAACATTGCAACGAGTTTTGCAGCCTAACTCAGGAAGGGGCCATGACACATATCAACCAGGATTAAGACAGTGACCGAATGGCGTCTAAGAACAGGTAGAAGAATTTGTGTTGGTCGTCCGGCAGCGAGAGATTGCCATCGCGGGTAGAAGTAGGTAGAACCTGGATGAGGTGACAAAATACATGCCGTAATAAAGAAGTTTATAAGTAAAGCTCGTGTTAAGAAGAAAAAAAATGCTGACTAATTTGAACATCAATATGACGATCAATACTGCATTGGAAAAAAAAATGTTTTTCTAAATCGAATGGAATTAAAAAATTGCAACTGTCTCCAGTATTTTAATTCCCTAATTTATTATTTCAGCAAATAGATGGCGCTAGTAAATACATCCAAGAATAATATTTTCACTTCCTTTTTGTTTATTATTATTTTCTAATGCAACTTGTAGCAATAAAATGTATTTAAACATATCTAATTGAGCAATGTCAATAAATTACGTTGAGATTCACAGGCGGTAGCCATTGGCTGAATGCCAGCAGTCCGAATGTCTCGCTTTTGCCGCCATTCGCTTCACTTTAAAAAGTTACATAACTTTTTGATACGCCATAGACATGAGTTACGCTTTTTATATTAATAATTCTTGAATTTTATTATATTTAGGAATTTACGAGGTGAATAGAATGATGTGATTTATATTTTAAATAGCTACCATGACGATTTGTGTGAATGAATCATGTATTCAGCCTCCCGCGCATATGTTTTGTGAATTATTATTTGAATGTAGGCGATTTCCTTTCATTCACTCATTAAATAATTATGCATTTTCGTCGTAGCAAGTTGTTTAAGTTGTAATGGGATATATTCTATATGCTATGCGAAGAGTTTTGGTATACTTAGTTAGAATAACCTCCTTTTTTAAGTCCGTTAAAACCTTTGGAGAACAATAGGAAGTTGAGGTCGCCCAGTGGTCGAAATTCGACAATAATGAATTCGACCAATTTAATGAACTTTTTAGCATTAAAAATAGTAGTTTTCTGCACTCCTCTTCTCCATATAAACTTTAACTACTTACCCCTAATTTCAGACTCCTACGTCCGCGTAATTTTCATAAAAAGGTGTACTTACAAAGTCTTTGCTTATAGTATAGATAAGTCTTGGCCATATCATAGATTTCGCACGTCATGATGGGGCCGGCTATTTCATGATTTTTTATTAATTAAGTAAATAAATTGCAGTTAACAAATCGTTTTTTTTTTAATCTTGGGACAGCTCACACACGGTCATCTTGATCCCAAACTAGGCAGAGCCTGTGCTATGGCAACCAGACAACTGATAAACATACTTATATATTTCTAAATACATACATACTATAGACAAATTACACCCAGACACAGAACAAATGATCATGCTCATCACACAAAGATTTGTCCTGAGTGGGAATCGAACCAACGACCTCCGGTTTAGCAGTCAGGGTCACTAAATGACTTTTTCGTATTAATTATAGCCGCTATACCAACTAAATTCTTAATAATTATGTGAATTCGACAGATTTTTAGTGTTTCATTCTTGCTATATTGCATAAGTAGTAGGTTCCTTATAGGTTTATGAGAAACAAACAAACTCTAGACTACAACTTTGGCAGATGTCCTTTAATAAAATCGTTTCATTCGCGTGGGTACCACATCGGGCCAAAATACTCAATATGCATGTAGTGACAACAATTATTATCCTTAGTGTTTAATGCCAAACAAAACAAAACAACGTGCATTTTGTGTCAAATTGCCAAATCGCTTGTTATTTTCGAAACATTTTGAAAATAATTGTTCGAAAATAGACTATTCACCTATTGATATGTAACGACTGAAAATTACAACGGGGAAGATTCACTGCCGTAATTTTTTTATAAAACAGTCGTTCCATACGAACTTTTCTTCCGCAGATCATTTCAGCCGAACTGGGAATTCCAATCCAATTCGGCTGAAATGATGGTGATCATCATTTCAGCCGAATTGGATTGGAATTCCCATTGGATCAATTCCTAATTACGGGATTTATTTTCCCAAATCTTGCTTAGGGTGTTTCCAGTAACGTAGATAGGGGTGACACCCGATCGTTCGTTGACTGTTTTTTGTCACTGTTGGGTGTCATGAAAGCTGTCCGAGGAGGGGTGTACAAATTTCGAGCTCGCTTCGCTCGCTCTTATATTCTGCACTCTCTTCGTCTTTGAGTTTTTCTGAATAACTTAACAAAATGACTTAAATTTGTATGTTTGAATCAAAATCAAAACAAAATTAAACCTTTCCGAGTTGAAATGCATGAATTTTCAAGCTCGATTCCCTCGCTTTTGTATTCTGCTCTCTCTTCGGTACCTATTTAGCTTTCTTGCATCATGACTGATGAAGAAGAAACCTCAATAACTACTAACGTTGCTTCTACATATTTAAGTAAGTATGAATGATCAGAAGAAAATAAAAGTTCGTGCGATACGACTCGAATACGATTTAAAACTCGCCTTCGTTGTACCTACTTCTAGGCAAGCGTGCTCCATCCTCGTCCGTCATCGCCTTCCATCCGGTGAGATTGTTGTTAAACGCGATCTACAAATAATAATAACAAAAAAAAATACAACCGACTTCCAAATGAATAAACCTAAACTTACTTTTTAGCAATTTTGCAACAACTTTTACTATGGGACCAAACCCAAAATCGCAAAAAAACATGGAATGAATATGTTTTTTTGTCCCAGCGGTTAAGACTTAGGCCAGTGAATAAATTAAATTGTGTAAAATAGAATTCGGGTAATTATTATGTAGGTTTTTGCCATGACACGCTTGATTCGGAAGGTATCTATCTATAGCTAAAGGTATATTGATACGGTTGACGCAGTGGTTGAACGATTGGCTGCTGCGCTGCGTGTCGCGGGTTCGATTCCCGCACTGATCAAATATGTATTTGTATGGCCAACAGCAACAGATATTTGTTCTGGAACTGGCTGTTTGTGTATGTGTAAATTGAATGTTTGGAAACGCACCCACGATACAGGAGAAATTCCGATTGAAGGGCGAAGTTTAAAAAAAAAAAAGAAAAATCGGTGTTAAACCGCCCCGTTCATATCGTGGTGTAGTGCGGGCATAGTGTGCGTATCGAATCCTAGGTTCAATTCCCAGGTCACTAAAAAAGTATAATTGAGTATGTGTGTTAAGAATTTGCAAGTTGGTGGTGTGACACCCCCGTGCCTCAGAAGGCACGTAAAGTCGTTGGTCCTACGCCTGATCTCTCCGGTCGTGTCGGAGTTCTGTCCCATCGAGCTACGATAGTAAAGGAACTGAGAGAGCACCTGCGTCTGCGTCTAATAATAACTACGTTGGCTCTAGTTCATCACTTGTGGTTCCAGTCACAATCCTGTTGTTAGATTATACCATTGCACGTGTAAGCGGGCACACCATTTATGCCTGAAGGCTTAATTAGTTTGATTTACTTGTTAATGCTTGAGTTTGTTTGTTTTTTTGATGGCATAATGGAGTGTGCTAGCTAACAAGTGTCAATTAATTTCATAAAATTTGATTTACATATTAGACATATAATTTTCTGTGTCATGTTTTGTAAACTTTGCATACTGCTGTATAAATTCAAGTTTTTATAAATTAACAGACAGATGTGTTGCTGGGGAGTTTGTTGCGCCACTTCTTCTTTCCGACTAAAACACTAGGCAGTGGTGACGTGCGGGCGTTTTGGGGGACTGTCTTTATGTAGAACTTTGACGTTCAAAAAGTGCTGGCACTCAGCCTAATTTGAATACATGACTTTTGATTTTGATTTTTGATTCTGCGCACACACTTGTGCAATATTATAATTTCTTTTGCGCACCTCTTGGCTAATCACCGTTGAAATTAGCCACCGATATCGAAATTCGGTTCGGAGGATTACAGGTGTCGAAAATACAGTCTCACTGCGGGATGTAGTACCTACTCGAGCTCACACAAAAACAAACAATTCGGTTATTACTCTGTGACGTCAGAGGCAAGTTGTCAACGCGCGTGGGTAGTTGCGGACATCTTTATCATTGCGCTCTATTTCACGTCCGAGGTCAGTAAGACGACTAATTTCACGGCTACTGAAAATAGTAGTACTGAACACACAATATTAGATTTGCAAATGGGGCCCATCTGATGGTAGCCATGAGCAGTTGCGGCCTTAGGGGCTAGCGAGCAGGGCGCCCGGGGCCTCGCTTTTGTAGGCCTTGCGCAATTCGAGTTCAATTAGTTTATAGTTATTGTTTTTATTACTTATTTTTTAAATTAAACTAGCTGCCGCCCGCGGCTCCGCTCGCGTGAACATCGAAAATTATCCCAAGGGAACATACTCCCGGGATAAAAACTATCCTATGTCCCTTCCCGGGACTCAAACAGTCTCTATACCAAACAAACACACACTCACAAACTTTCGCCTTTATAATATTATAGTGTGATGTGATTTTCTCGATATATTATTAAATAATCGTTCCGTATACGTATATATATAAATCTCATCCAAATTTTATAGTTCCAGTATATCCGTATCTTAATTAGAAAAAAAAGTTTACAATTTCACGTGTTATTTTACAATCTTTCAGCGTTCGCCATTTTCCGGTGACATACACAATCTCAAAAGGTAAACTAACTGGCTGACTGGCATATCAACGCACAGTCGAAACTATTGGGTCTAAGAACATAAAAAATTCACAAAGATTTATTTTATGATGTAGGTGAGCACTAAGGGATTCTTGGATATTTTACCTTTATCGTTGTATCGTGAAAATAGTATGAACAAAATCTACGTAGACGAAGTGCTAGTGTACCTACACATAGGTACATAGTATGTATTTTAGTTATAGACGAGTCTTTGTATACTATTCTGTTTAAAGGCTTTATGATTTGTAATGTCTGTAAAACTAATACTTTAAGTAATCAAAAACTTCCGACTGCAGTCATATGATGACACATCTAGCGACATCTAGTTTTGTCAACCAACAACTCCCAATCACAACTATATCTTGCATCGATAGATGGCGTTACTTGGTAACTAGAACTAGCATCTCGAGAATTCTAACTAATAACTGACAAATGCTTGCACTGTCTGGACAGATCCACTCGAATCTGTGTGGTCCTTTCCTCAAAAGACCACCTCAGACGTTAAGTAAGTACAGACGCCAGCACATCAATCCACCCGAAACCTTAGGTTTAGCGATACAGTTGAAAATCTATCAATAAATATGACAGATTATTGTAGATTGATCTTGCGCCTGTATCTACATGGTTCATATATTATTTGACCATTACATGTTTAGGTACCATTGCATGGAGTTTGTTTCGGTTTTTCTTTTCAGGGTAAGAAGAAACAGCCGTCTCCATCAAGTTTCTGACAAATCGCTGCTTGGTTTAGCCAGTTTTGAAACCGTAATCAGTCCGCAGAAGCCCATCGATGATACCAGGCTGGCTGCCACATGATAAATGAGGCTAATCATCTCCAAGTTACAAGCGTAACTACAAGTGCAGGGTTCTTGAGTGGCTTGCCAAGGTTGCGGAATTTTTTGAAAGAGTTACCGTGGCCCTGGACCGTTTAAATGAGTCACCTCGGCCCTGGAGCGCAAAGGACATTAGGAGGAAAACGGATAGGTTTTAGTCAGTAAGAGTCTGACACTCCCTTCCGCTCCGCCCAGAGCGGAAGTCATTTTATGATTTCCCATTCTTAAAAACCGGCCAAGTGCGAGTCGGAACGCGCACGAAGAGTCCCGTACCATTATATATAAAAACTGCAAAAAAAATCACGTTTGCTGTATGTTGAGCCCCCTTAAATATTTATTTTATCCTGATTATTAGTATTTGTTTTTAAAGCGGCATCTCATGAACCGTGATAGTTAGACAGTTGAAATTTTCACAGATGATGTATTTTTGTTGCTGCTCCCATACATGGTACGGAACCCTCCATCCGCGAGTTCGACTCGCACTTGGCCGGTTTTTTTGTTTACGCGAAAAAAAAATACGTGTTCAGTATTTTTTGGAAATCTATTTGACGCATATTTCAGTAGAATACTAGAAAATAAAACAAAACTCTATAATAATCACCTATATTGCATTAAAAACATAATTTATTGATGGAATAACGTTGCCAGTTCAAAAAATAAACATTTTCTAAATCGGCAACACTTTCATGATGGCGACGAACACTATTCACTTATTACTAGTATTTAGTCCCGAGGTGTTCACTTTTGGGGAGCAACCATTTCTTCCAAGGCTTTGATTTCAGCTGAAAAAGAAAAAAGAAATTGTATTAGCATATTATTTAAAAAAAACGAGCGAGTCTTAACAGTAGTCGCATAGGATGTGTAACTTCTGACGTTTCACCTTGGTAAAAAGCAATACATTAACATTAAAAGTACCAACTGACAGCCAACTCGACCCCTGCGCGCGCTCATTGGTCAAATCGAACAGAGCGCGCTCATTGGTCAAATCGAACAGAGCGCGCTCATTGGTCAAATCAAATAGCGCGCGCTTCCTCGGCTTCCTGTTACACACTTCCGTCCCATTTCACGAAATCACTCCCACAGATTGCAGGAAAGTGAGAGAAAAGATGTAATACATCAAAAACTTTTTGATGTATAACATCTTTCCTCCCTCTCTGTTACTTTTTACCAAGGTGAGACGTCAGATGTTACACATCCTATGCAACTACTGTAAGACTCACTCTTTTTTTTTTGGGGTTTTGGCTCAACTAAGTGAGGCCTACATTCAGCAAAATTAAATACATGGATAAAACATAGCTTATCAAAATTTTGAAGCATTGGAAATCATACTTTAAGTTTTGGTTTTAATAAAGAATGGCATTGATGACAGAGCAAAAGATTTTTTTTTTAACTATAGACTTTCGCCTGCTTTTTGTGTGACGTCGGCGATTTTTGTTTTGGAAAAGATGGCGGGACGAGCTTGACGCCTATCGGCCAGATTGGTCCACACTTGCCCAAAGCCGGGAGGAATGGAAGGAGGAAAGGGAGGCCTTTGCCCTGCAGTGGGACACAATTGGCTAAAATATAATATATATAGACTTTATTTGCAGTGTTATAAAATACAGATAAGCTTACACCAGAAGGGTGACTGAAAGGACATTTTTGACTCCACTCAGCACTTTAATAAATTGAGCCTAAGGTGCACAATTCTATGACATATTATTTGATGGCCAACATGTATGTTGGATAGGGTGTTTATAAGTGGAAAAAAAACGTAGAGTAAAAAAATATCAATTTGGTTAAGCTCAGTCGGCATCATAACATGAGCCGAACGACGTCCAATGCTGGACATAGGCCTCCCCAAAGGCTTGCCATAATCGCCACACTTGGCAGGCGGGTTGGCGATTGCAGTGTAGCTGTTGCAATGTACAGAGAATGCTGCTGCCCATTCTCTGGTGAGTCCCTTACGACGCCCACGGGAAGTGATGGGTATCAGAAGCCTTTTCAGACAATGCTTAGGTTAACGCTTATGTCTAAAAAGAGTGACTGAGAAGAGGGCAAATACTGAACATTTTTCTATGGCAGCTTTACATCGTCATTATCGGTATTAATTACAAACAAATGATTGTTCAACCTATATGCTGAGTGCTGGGCACCTAAAGTCTTGCGTTGCTTTTGATTTTCAAAATCCTAGCAATCATGCTTTTCCAACCATGGGCTGAACTTAATCAGCAAGGTGATATCTTCTGGATGGAGTGCCCGCTGAATCTTCCTCCATTTTTTGATTACTCATAAGTAAAACATGAACATACCAGCTGCCGCCAGCGCCTTCTCCTTCTTCAGCTTCTCGTCCCTGATGACTTTCTCCTTGGCCTCAATCTCACGTAGCTTTTCCTCCCGCTTGGAGAGCCTGTTCTGGTGGAAGGCTCCGTAAAGGATACCGGTAGCAAGGAACGACCAGCGGCCGAACTGCAATGAGAGGAGTAATGTTTTTAGTATTGTGGTAGCAATTTGTTTTTATAGTTATACCGTGTTTTATAGTTTTTGTAATGACATGCTGCACGGCACAATTTTTTTGACTGAAGTATCAAAATTTCCAAATCAATGGAATAACAGTGCACTTCACTTAAGTTTTATATGGTGAGATGTAGACAAAATAGGCCAACTGCGCTTTTGAGGATGTTTGCATTTGCTTCTTGGCTGGCCATCTTTTGGACCAATATTTTTTTAAAGTTTTCCAATGACTCAAAAAGAAGAGCTAGATAAAAACTTGGCTAGTTTTGGTTTATTCATAAACAACAATAATGATTACAAATGTTCTTTGACACTAGGTCTGCAAAATGTAACCAAAATTATACTCAGTTTATTTATGCTATGTTCAATCAGACGTCTGACCCGAAATGTTAGATGGGATCATTATATTGATAATATGGGTAGAGCTGGAATAAGCTGAAGCAAGAATATAGAACAGAAAGAGGATAATTTGTGTTTCTGATTGGCCAGCCCATGGGCAAGCAAAATGCAAGGTTACAACGATAGAGCTATTTATTATTGAAAACAACACTGTCCATAGCACATTCAAAATAAAGATTATAAACCTCTTTCAATAAAATACAGATTTAAAAAGAGAAATCACTTCAAATTACGAATTTCAGTTCGAAAACACTGTGTTACATAATGGTGGTTTTTGCAAGAAAAAATATTTTATAAAATATATGTATTTACCCTGATGAGTGGCGATACTCGCACGGGGGGTCCAAAGGGAAGCTGAGACATTGTGATTTTAATATATTTGGGACTCGAAAATCCAAATAGGATTTATTGAAAAATCCCAAGATTCGATTTTGCCGTAGAGGTTATAACTGGGTGGGGTTGCCAAATTCCAATTTTTGTGTAAACATCTGTCAAAAAGTAAAATGTTTATTTTTTTTACAAATGGTTTCAAATCGAGTAAAAATATGAAAACATGAATATAACACATCTAATAAAAATATTAACAGGAAAACAAATTTTACGTGGTTTTGTATTGATTTTAGTAGAAAAAGTAGTAACTAAACGGTTTTTGACAGCAATCAGCTGAGAAAGTAATAAAGAAAACGAATGAATGAAATAAAAGGTAAGTTTTAGCTTCAATAAAGATGAACAAAATGCTTGACCACGTTTTTAATTCAGTTTTTGATTTAAAACGTTCTTATTCACTATATTTATATTTGAAATCGTAATAATTTGAAAATTTACACGCTCAACAAAACGCAATTTTGACACTTTGACAGCCCACGAATGAATGAACACCCGGCAATTTCTCATTCGCTATCAAATCACTCAATTAAATCAATCAGTCTTCAAAATGGCGTTAGTCATGCCGTTCGTGTCCGTCGCTATATCTATATTGTACACGCCGTTGTTACTTTTAATTCTGTGCATAATATTTCTCGCCTCAATTGGAAAATCTTTGGGCGTCCGAAGGTTATATGTGAACATATTGCTGAAACTTTTCGAGGTATGTAAATATTTTTCTATAAAAAATAAATAAAAACGTTTTTTATACGACGAAGACAACAACACGTGAGGTCAACAGAGCAAAACGTACTTTATTATTTTATTTTTTCTCATGATATATTGTATTCAATTGTATTTTTGTTAGGTTATTGTCCTATACGTTCTATATTTTGTGTATGAGTCATCTTCGTTCGTGGTTTACTGTTTTATCTTTAATTTTATAACTTATAAGAACAGATAGTGGGATTATTTCTTTAATTGCATCTTCGTAATATTTTTCCGATATTCGAACGAAGTCCAATTTTGAACGGAACTCTACCATATTTCGGCCTGCTGGTACACAATTTTGCTGGATTGTCGCCATGCCATGTGTATCACTGGCTGGTTTGAATAACTTAGTCTATTATAATGGTCTGAAAAGCCAAGTGTCGAAACCTCCATCTTATTTACCCGTAAAAAACTGCGTCTTAGAAGATCATGGTCCAATTAGAACAGACTCTTTTATAAGGTTATATTGATGACTGTATTACCAAATTCTCATGAGCTGAATTAAGTTTTTGAGTTTATTTAATTGTTATTTTTTTGACCACTATATAACAAAATAAATAGTCTGATATCATTTCTAAAATGTCATGACCCCAGATTATGAAAACAAACCATTCATTTTGATCAAACTGCAAGTTTTGAATTTTTAATATGTATCATGCTCAAGACAGCAACTTCATGGACATTTATCTAGAATAGTTTGTTTAGAATAGAAGAGAATATTTTTATTTGCATAAAATATAATACATAAAATATAATGGTCTTGATTAAAAATTGTTCCACACACTTTGCATACTTATATTCAAATTGGTGCAGTGGGGCATTGTTCATTGACCATTCTCAATTATTCTGTTGGGAATTAGTTTCCTCTTTAGTCTAATATTTACATAGATATTTACAACTGTTTTAATAAATACTTAATTGTACTATGTATAAAATAAAAATAAAGTAGTACAAAAAATACCATATTTTCATCCCTAACTCAAATACTGAAACATCTTTTAATGCAGTCCCAAACAAGGTTGTAAAAAGTAATTAAGAAATTTTTGAGCTGTCTAAATTTTTGAGCTGTAGCTCTGCATAAGTCTATAATTACATAGATATTTACAACTGTTTTACTAAACACTTAACCAACTATATACACTAGAAATAAAAATAAAAACTTCTAGCTAAATTAACCCTAAAATATGGCATAAAAAAATTCATCCACATCGCTATCGACTGGAAGTGTACCCAAAACACTGGCGGCATTGCCACGTTGTATGGCAATGCTTATTCTTCTTCTTATTCTCTTAAGTCTATCTAGGTATTTGTTTTAATTAAGCCACAAACCAGCACCTTTTTGGGACAGTCTTCACCGATTGTACTGTGTGCTACGCAATATATAAAAATTCTCTCTATATTTTAATTTCTAGCAATTGAGTTAGCAATTTAAAAAGAAAACAATTGTAAGTGACAAAACCTTTCTTTTTTTTTTTTTTTAACGATGGGAAATCATCAAATGACTTCTTCCGCTCTGGGTGGAGCGGAAGGGCGTGTCAGACTCTTACTGACTAAAACCCATCCGTGTTTCTTCCAAGGCCCTTTGCGTTCCAGGGCCGCGGTGACTAAGTGACAAAACCTTAGCAATTCAATTTTTACGAGGAAAATGTACTCTGCTAAATATCCTCTATTGTATTTAGGTATTAAATAAAAACAAAAATAAGTTTTTACTATTTAATGGCAGTTCCTAATTTTCTGTAATTTTTCAAAATATCTGTAATTTGTCATTTGGTTATAAATGTTGTTAGTAAGTAATTAAGTTTTTATTTGATGAAAAACGTGGTAAGTTAAAAATATTTTGATGGCCTGTTGGTCTAGTGGTTAGTGACCCTGACTGCTAAACTTTAGGTTGTGGGTTCGATTCCCACACAGGACAAATCTTTGTGTGATGAGCATGATCATTTGTTCTGTGTCTGGGTGTACTTTGTCTATAATATGTATGTATTTAGAAATATATAAGTATTTTTATCAGTTGTCTGGTTGCCATAGTACAGGCTCTGCCTAGTTTGGGATCGGATGACCTTGTGTGAGTTGTCCCAAGATATTATTATTATTATTATATTTGGTGCAAGACACATTCCGCCATACTATAATAGCATGCAATATTCATAGGTACATAAATTGTTGCTTTATACATAACTAAACAAAATTCGTAAACATGTTTACACACATCATTAATTATATACCAAAGGAACAAATCAATAATACTTTAATAAAACAACATCACCATGTAACATAAAATAGGTAGGTATTTACGAAGTAAAATTTAAAAAGAAAAAAACATTAAAAGTAAAAATAACAGGGATACAAAATTTGTAAAATACGGACACAAAAGACCAACATAGTGAAAGCTCACAATGCACTGGCCTGTTGGTCGAGTGGTTAGTGACCCTGACTGCTAAACCGGAGGTCGTGGGTTCGATTCCCACCCAGGACAAATCTTTGTGTGATGAGCATTATCATTTGTTCTGTGTCTGGGTGTAATTTGTCTATAATATGTATGTATTTAGAAATATATAAGTATGTTTATCTTTCTTTTCTTTCTTTCTTTTCTTTTTAAAAAAAAACGTTGCCCCACTCTAGGAATTTCTCCTGTATCGTGGGTGCGTTTATAAACATACAAATTCACATACACAAACAGCCAGACCCGGAACAACTATCTGTAGGCCATACAAATATTTGTTCCGTGCGGGAATCGAACCCGCGACACGCGCCGCAGCAGTCAGTCGCTCAACCACTGCGCCAATCGTGTTGCGCAGTTGTCTGTTTGCCATAGCACAGGCTCTGCCTAGTTTGGGATCGGATGAACGTGTGTGAGTTGTCCCAAGATATATTATATTAATATTATTTCTAAAATGGTAGGAATCCGAAAAGCATTTTTTTAGAAATACGTTGCTTTAAAAAATTTCTTGTATTAGCCATTTTTGTAAGAAAATGCAAAACTTACGATAGGGTAAGTCAACTATTCTCTTACGGCCCGTTTCAACAATAACGTATCTACCTTTAACCAACTATCAAATTAGCTACCAACAGTAGCTGAAACGTCATTTTTGCCTTTGTAACATGACTTTTCACCTACTGTTGGTAGCCACCGGCCGTTAGGAAGTGAGTTATAAATTAACTCGATTGGTAACCCTTTTTATGTAGCAAAATAAACTAAACTGCAAAATATGGGTTTTCTCAAAAGCTCTGCTTACCCATCAAGAACACACCATGATACTGAAGTTGATAGTGAAGATCTAGTTCAAAGTACAAACATCAATCAAATTCCATCTAATTGGGTTACTTTTGTACCAATTAGAGTATTATTATCTACTTGTACTTTAAACTGATAAACAGTATTAGAATAATAATTTATGATGTTGTATTAAATTGTTAGTATCAGCTTAAGGTGTGTTGACAAATGTTATGTTAGAAATTTTGAATCATCATTGCGGGATCTCTTCCGAAATAAATGTTATTATTTTTTTTTTTAAATGCTTCATATCATTTGTATAAACAATAGATCTGGGAGGAGCTTATGGTTAAATAGCAGCCGCACGGGTCAGTCTTCAAGGTTAAGCCACGCTTGCTGAGGTTGGTCTGTAGATGGGTGACCATCTTATCATATCGAGGTTTAGGTATATTAGTGATACCCCTTGGCAAGACTACTAGTTGAAACAGTTGGCGCAGTGGTTGAGAGATTGGCTGCTGCGCTGCCTGTCGCGGGTTCGATTCTCGCACGTAACAAATATATGTATGGCCTGCAGATAGTGTTCCGGGTCTGGCTGTTTGTGTATGTGAGTTTCTATATTTGTAAACGCACCCACGATACAGGAGAAATTCCTAGTGGGGGGAGAGACTAGTTTCAGATTATCTGGCTTCTTACTTCCCGTAGAGACTACTCTACAGTGGGGACTCTATTTTCAAGGGGCGTGCAGTAGGCTACAGTAAGGGTAGGCCAGCCCATGCATAGTGCCCAAAAACTCACCACATTATTCAGGGTTGAAATCACGATACTGACGATGCGAATTTTCGTCCACTTTGAAAGTTGAGTTTTTTTTGGTCATTATTTATGGGCTGGCCTACCCTTACTGTAGCCTACTGCACGCGTATGCTATAGACTCCCATTTGGTCCGTTGTGCGTACTACCCGTAAATACTGTACTAGATCTACATACATAGCTGTCAAATGTTATACTTATAAGTGAATAAATAGCTTTTGCCCGCGACTTCATTAATCATAAAACATTTATTTCACCAGAGATATGGACAATGGGTGTTACAAGAGAGTAGGTAGTGCTTTACACATCTCACCTATAGGAGGCATGCGATAATTTACTACTAGGTGCAGTAAAATAGAATATAATAGTTCACAAATAATAATAGATCGACACATAATTTACAGAGATTAAGTCTTATTGTTAATAAATTCATCTAAGGTATAAAAGCAGTTCTCCATTAACCATAATTTCATTTGCTTTTGAAACTTAATACGGGAAGTTCTCTCAACAGACGTTCGTACGCGCATATCCCGTTTTTTCCGTCCCCGTAGATTCTTAGTTCTCCCCTACACTCCCCAAGAAACGTGCTTGCCAAATTTCAGCTTTCTACGACCAGTAGTTTCGGCTGTGCTTTGTCTGTCAGTCACTCAGTTAGTCAGTCAGTATCGGAAGAGTTTTATATAATATGTTACCGGAAAATTGCACACTCCGTCAGATTGTAATAAATATTTATTAGATTATAATTTCCCGATATATTATGATAAAATAGTTTCCAATACATCCGTGTCTTATTGAGAAAAAAATAGTTAACAATTTCACGCGATATTTTACAATCTTACGGCTTTTGCAATTTTCCGGTGACATATATGTTGATAATAGGATAAGTGGTTCTCAGTTTATAAGCAAAAAAGCAGACATTGCATCTTACTTTATAATTTAACTTACCTACTTGTGTTTTGACTTAAATATTCTATTCATATTTCGTTAAAATCTCATGTCGACCAAAAATGATTTGTTGATATTTAGTTCAGCCAAACATAACAATATCACATGATATTTAATTTAGTCTATCCATTGTATTTTTAGTTGGTTTTCCTCTACTGTGTCTCAGTCCTTTTATGTACATCTATATAATTACATATTATAAAACGAAGTCTTCCGCCGCGTCTGTCTGTCTGTTCGCGATAAACTCAAAAACTACTGCACCGATTTTCATGCGGTTTTCACCAATGGATGGGGTTATGCATGAGGAAGGTTTAGGTGTATTATTCTTCTCGAAAGTGCTAGGCGAACGGGAAAAATGGGATATGCGCGTACGAAGTCGCGAAAGCAAGTACTATATAATAAAGCAAAATCAAGTAGGTACTATATAATAAAGCTGTAGAGTTTGTTTGTTTGAACGCGCTAATCTCTGGAACTGCTAGTAGGACTGGAAAAATATTTTTGTATATAAGAGCCACATTCATGAGGGAGGCTATAGGCTATACGGGGACAGGCAAAAGCCAGTATGATAAACATCATATAATTAATTCATATTATTTGGCATAACATCAAATCACGCCTTTGTTTCACACAAAGTTTCAAGCTAAATATAGAAATAAATATATGCTTATTCACTCTGTTAAAAGAACAACAAAGATTATATTGTCTTATCATAAAATGTGATAAAAAAAGAAATAATAAGAATCATCATTCTCATCATTTGTCGAGCCTTTTCCCAACTCTATGGTGACGTCAACTTTCAGTCATACCGGATGCAGCTTAACCTTTTGACCGCCAGAGCATAAACGCATCGGCGTGCCCCCGACGCCAAGCCACAAATTCGCCGTACTTTTTGTCACATATTTGTGACGTTTGGCGTACAGGGCACGCGCTTGCTTGTCATGTATACGTGACAATGGCGTTCAAAAGGTTAATACTAGTTAGCTACTGCCTGTCTTTCGGCTGGTCTCAATAAGGGGCCATCCATAATTTACGTCACACGAATTTTATGTGTTTATGACCCCCTCCCCGTCCTTGTCACAGCTGGTGACATTTGTGAGACTCCCCTCCCTAGTGTGACGTGACATATTTTGTAAAATATCTAGAAATTATTAAATTACAACAGCACTTCCGACAGGAGGAAATTAATAAATTTACCTCTGCTGGTGATACTTTGTTCTTATAAGTAGCATACTCTGGGTGCATCGTCCTCACATTATATTAAATTAATTTTTGTATACCAAATTTTGTAAAATCATTATTTGAAAAGAGTAACTATGGAGTTTCTTGTCCGTTCTTCTCCATAAGAATCTACTTTTCCGAATGGACAGTAGAGTCACTTTATTAATGTTACATTATTATTTTACTGAACTGTAAACGATGACGTTCAAAAGTGCCGTTTAATGGCCTAATTGAAATAAACGTTTTGACTTTGACATTATTTTATACCAGATTTATTTATTTTTTAATAAAATCAACATCAAATCAAACGTTCAAAAATAACAAAGCAAAAAATTGAAATCTTATGATAATACAGATAGGACTGAAAATATTTTAAAGTTTTTCGTTAATAGTTGAAATTACGTTTTTAAATCCTCATTTTAAATATATTTGATTTTGAAATGTGACGTCACGAAATTTAGGACCCCTCCCACCGCTTGTCACACAATGTCACACTTCGTCGCCCCCCCCCTTAACGTGTGACGTAATTTATGGATGGCCCCTAAACCAACTGTCAAATTAGCTATCAACAGTAGCTGAAACGTAATGTTTGCCTTTGTAACTTGACGTTTCAGCTACTGTTGGTAGCTAATTTGACAGTTGGTTAAAGGTAGATACGTTATTGAAACGGCCGTTAGGGTTACTATAGTAGGCGCCAGATAAATGTGGAATAAAGTATATTGACCTTTCCCTAATAACTGTTCATAGGTACCTGAACAATTAAATATGAATCGTTTTTCATTATTAGACAATGTTAAGGATCACGAGAGATGATGATTCGGGACAGCTTTGTGTCATTAATTCCGTTTTTCAAATTAAAAATGTCAATAATTGTAGGTGGGTCAATGACCGTTATTCCACGATTATCTGGCGCCTACTATACAACAATCGATCGACATCGATCGACGTTGTGGTAAACAATTGATCGACCGCCGTTCGATGGCATCGATCGACTTTGATCGATTGTTTTAGAAGCTTTGGCTGATCGACGGTTACCGGGCGATAAACAATTGAATTAAATTGATGAACGATTAACTACCATCGATCGTTGGCATCGATCGTCGATCGATCGATTGGTGTAGTAGAAACTACCGATCGACGTCGACAAACCATTCTACCATTGATCGATGGCATCCAGCGTCGATCGATCGATCAGTATGGTAACACCCTAACCCCCCACAGTACAGTAACTGAGTAACACGATACTCCTTGTCAAGACTGACTGTAAATTTTTCTGGCTTCTGACTACCCGTAATGACTGTTCAAGATCTAAGTATGTTTACAACTTGCACAGGGCTACTAACCCTTTTTTTTAAGGATCGGAAATCATCAAATGATTTCTTCCGCTCTGGGTGGAGCGGAAGGGCGTGTCAGACTCTTACTGACTAAAGCCCATCCGTGTTCCTTCTAAAGCCCTTTGCGTTCCAATGCTGCGGTGACTCTTTCGAACAAATTCCGTACCTGGCAGGCTCTGGTCCTAACTGTCCTCGTCTCCTATGCTGATATCTCTTTGAGGCGCGCGTAGAATACGACCCGGGCCTGGTTGTGACCGGACAGCGAGCCACCCAACGCTCGCCGTAGCGGGCCACCAACCCTTACTGTGCCCGCAATGTGGATGGTGGATCTTTCTAGTATTCGTGGAATTGGTTTCCGCACTTAGTCCTTGTGTTGGGCTATTCCGCGTGGGCCATGGTGGCCATCAGTCCAACCAGCCTACCTCCCTGCAGAAGTAGATTAGTCCTTCCTCCATGGATGGTGGATTACGGATTTACGGCCCACTGTCTCGGCAGGAAGAACCCTGTGTCCCAGCTTGCAGCAGTGGTAATCTTACCCTGATTATATATTATAAAATAAAATAAAAAATAAAATCTCTTTCTCGTTAGTAGTACAACTTAAAAACTATGTTATTGAAATTTAGAAATTAATTAATTAAGGTATTTACCACCCTCTGGGGCCCCGGGCACACGCACTTGTGCTTGAACCCAGTGCAACAGAAGAGGCTGTCGAGCTTGTGGCTGACTACGTTCAGGATGGTGTTGGCGCTCCCACGCGTACGGAACATCAGCGAAGCGATGCGGCGTCGCAGCACAGTGTCAAAGCCATCTGTGTGCGCGTGTGCAAACATTGCAGACGCACTACAGCAGCGTGGGAGCCCCACCAGCACCCTGAACATATTGTACATGTTACGCAATGACCCCTCGGCTTGATAGTCAGTCCAAAAACAGCTGGAGAACTTAACGGATTAAGAATTTTATTCTTGTAATCGCTAACGTCGATTTCCTATCAAAAATCTTGATCCCTGCAATATAATATCCGTTATTTTATCTTTAACATAATCTACATAACACGATTAGTGCAAATTTACAATCAAATGTTGTGTAATTCCGGCGTAGAATAGGCATTTCTGTCTCTTTATAAATGTTATTCACACGTATTGTAACGTGAGGTATGATAGCTCATGCCGTAGAGGTACAGTAACCATGAGGCTGGCACAGGAACGTCGGGATCGCTGGTGTTGTGGTGATGTCCCAGTGCACCCAGATATCGCTGAAGGAGGAGGGAGCCCAGAAATGAGCCACGCTGGATGGGTTGCGAATGTAATGCGTAGCAGTTCCCACGGCCCACCCATCATCAAGGCGAAAGTAGGTGCATAGGCCACGCCGTCTCCCCGGACGGCGTGGCATGTATTAGGCATTATATTTGGTCAAAAAAATCAGGGCAGTCTTTGGGGACTGCCGATTGGAGTGAAAACTAAGCGAAAGCTAAAGCGTTCGGTGACGATGACGCGAGTTCCATAATTTTTGTTCACCCAAAAGTACACATAAATATACACAGTATACATATAGCTCATGACAAGCGTTCGGTGACGATGACGCGAGTTCCATGATTTTTGTTCACCCTAAAAGTGCTCAACGCGCCGAAAGAAGTATTCACTTAAAAAAAAAAGGAACTTGGGGATTGTCACAAGAAAAAAGCTCAGCAGTGGACGAAATCTGGCTGTGGTTGATGATGATGAAGGTTAAGGCGCCTTCTAGTGGTCTTGCGTTTTGCTGAACTGGACCTATTTGGCGCAGCCAGGAGTGGAATCCATTACGAATTCCCAAAGTTGTATGCACAGTTGTACACCTATCTATCTTATCCATTACTGTACACAAAAACAAAATATAATGGGACAGTTTATGTACAAAGGCGAGCTTAACTTTTTACGGGATTTCTTTCGTAGAGGGATTTCATAATTACCATGTAGAAAGGGCGATCCAATTGCACATAACTCGGCGCAAATCTAGACTCCTGTGCGCTACTAAGAATTTTCTTCTAGGGTTTTTCCAATTGGCCGGGCCGGGGATCGATAGCGGGCCCCACACTAGTCACGGGTTGCGTTGTGACCATTATACCAAAGGGGCACTCAAGTCTTCTGTTTAAATCTATAGGGCAAGAAATACCGCATTTTGAATGATTCGCGCACACGACCGAAGATTGCCGATCGCCTGGCGAGTTAGCTTCGGTAAACAAGGACCAATTACGGGCAAATTTTTGCGTCATAAATGCGTAACTCATTCAAGGAGATACTTTCGCAATCGAAAGTATCTCCTGATCCACAGCTTTCACATTTTAAAATTTGTCTGCTTGCCAACGTAAAAAACGCAATAAATATAACGGTTGCTAAATCTAATTAGTCTGTCAGATTCCCAAAAAATATTCGACACGTATTTTTTCTTTTTTCACGTAAACAAAAAATGAAGACGATACAGTGCGTTGAAAACTCGTGTGACGTCACTTACCAGTACACTTTTTACTGGAAAGTGACGTTACAAGCCCCCGCTCCTTATCTTTGATGCGTTTTATCTTCGTATTTTTTTATTGAATTGATAAAATAAAAAATACGTATCCAATATTTTTCCTCCATCTAACTGACGTACTAAATAGAATCATATTTTTTTAATCCAGGCGGCATCCCTATTAGTTAGGTATCTGTGCCCTAGTTGAAATAAATTGATGAACCTCTGCCCGAAGATGTTGTTATATACACTTCTCATCAAAAAAATCGAAACACTTTCGTTTTTATTGTTTTTGTCCTAATTTTTTACAAAAGAGAATTAATTCCATGAAAAAAAAAACATTATTGTGTAGCTGGCAGTTTGGTCATTACAGTAAGAAGAAAAAAATCAAAATTCGAAATTAGAATTTCATTTGTTTATCCTATAAATGAAATTAATCACTGTTTTGAGACAAATGTGTATTTAGGGTTGGAGTACGTTTCTCGTTTAAAAACTAAAATTAGCGCTTGTCTTTAAACTTTTTGTTTCTTATTTCATTTACTGTGACTTTGGGACGTCTGAAAAAACTTTTTTTTCTAAAACATATGGATACTTCGCCCGCAGAAGCCGCCCAAGTGGTGGCATTGCTGGATTCTGGACTTAGTCAGCGTGTTGTGGCTGCAAGATTGCATCTAAGCTTATCATCTGTTCATAGAGTCTACAAACGCTATCGGGAGACTGGTTCGTTCACGCGCCGTTCAGGATCTGGCAGGAATCGGGTCACTTCTGAGCGAGATGATCGATTTATTGTAACAACCTCTTTACGAAATCGACGCCTTAACGCTTTTCAACTGCAGCAGCAGCTTCGCGTTGTACGAAGAGTAGCTGTAAGTGACTCTACAATAAGAAGAAGGTTGAAGGAACGCGGATTGGCACCGCATAAGCCAGCGAATGGGCCGAAATTAACTGCAGACCATCGAAGAGCGCGCCTTAACTTTGCACGCGAGCACCTAACTTGGTCATACCTTCAGTGGAGCAAAGTACTGTTTTCTGATGAGTGTAAAATTATGCTGTATGGTAACGACGGAAGGAACAAGGTCTACAGAAGAGATGGAGAACGCTTTGCACAATGCTGCATTGAAGAAAAGGTCAGCTATGGTGGCGGTTCGTGGACGGTTTGGGGAGGAATCAGCGCCGACGGTAAGACAGAACTTGCCTTTGTATCTGGGCCACGGCTGCCTGCACTAAACTCTCATCGGTACATCGAACAGTGTCTTGAACCTCATGTGATGCCCTATGCACATTTTATTGGCAACGACTTCATATTCATGCACGACAATGCTAGAGCTCACACCGCGGGCGTCGTACGAGATTATCTTACCGAAGTCGGTATCTCCATTATGGTATGGCCAGCAAGAAGCCCGGACATGAATCCCATTGAACATCTATGGGATGAATTAAAGAGACGAATTCGAGCAAGAGATCCAGCCCCAGAAACACTTAGCCAGCTGCAAAATGCAATCCAAGAGGAATGGGATAATATACCACAACATGTGATCGTGACTCTCATCCGATCGATGAAGAACCGTATGGAAGCAGTAATAAGAGCTCGCGGAGGGAATACAAGTTATTAAATAAACGTTTCTTACATTTTTTTTCATTTACGCGTGTTGTTTTACCCATTTCCTTCATATTCCATACAGGGTAAAAATTACTCATTATACAAAATACGAAACCTATGAAGACTTAATTTGAATTTAGAACATTAACATTAGGATTTAAAAACCTCATACTACTCACTATTAAATGACATTTTACATTTATTCCTAAATATACACATTTTTCTGATAATCCTTATCAAATCATAAACTGCGAGGTGTTTCGATTTTTTTGATGAGAAGTGTATGTTTTAATCAAAGTTTTAATCATTACAGATATATCATCGGAGTCTGATACTCTATGTATGTGAGTTGTGTATGTGTTGGTTGCTATGGTAACCACACGTTGAATCTTTAGCTATGTGTGAAGTGTTGCTGGTGTTGTCTATGGTATGCATACACGGCTAAATTATATGGGTTAGCGAAATTTTGCACACGTGAATATCGATATCTAATGAAGATATGAGCTGAGTTTTGTTAAGTAATTTATTTGGAACTTGTGTTTTATGGGACCCCTTTTCGGGGTCCTTTTGCTTGAAAGCGGACACACAATGTTGAGCCTACGTTGCGCTAACATGCCTTAATAGACTGGCTAGTGCAGTGTTATCTAAAGCTATTTAACCAGCCCACCGCATGCTTGATTTTCTGTTGCACAAACGGCAGACCCGTTGCAAAAGCTTAGAATACATTTGTCTTCGGGCAAGTCCGCTGGTCCTCGGCTTACTATGTGTGAACATCGCAGACAGACAAACGTATAGTAGCGAGAATCGGCGGACTAGGATGCCTGAAGGCAAGCCCGTCTAGTGATCTTGAAACATCAGTTTCTAAGGCTTAATTAATTACTACGTAACCCAAAGGCTTAGGGCTCTTTTCGACTTACAAGTCAGGAACCTCCTTTGGATGTTCAGCGAAAAAGGGTCATTAGAGGGGAAAAATATTGGTCACATTCCCTCTGCTCTGCTTCGATGGAGCTAAGAGCCTGAGACCCTACAATATCCTGCCAAGATTACGGAATTACCTCCTTCTGCGAAGCAGTAATGCAAGCGAAGGAGGTGGTGGGCTGCGTGAGGGAGAGGCAAGCCTCACGCCCCAGCCGCCGCAATAGAAGAAGAGCCCTAAGGGCTCTTTTCGGCTTAACAAGCCAGGAACCTCCTTTGGATGTTCAGCGGAAAAGGGCCGTTAAAGGGGAAAAATATTAGTCATTTTTCCTCTGCTCCGCTTCGATGGAGCTAAGAGCCAAGACCCTACAATATCCTGCCAAGGTTACGGAATTACTTCCACCTGCGAAGGAGGTGGCGGGCCGCGTGAGGGAGAGGCAAGCCTCACGCCCCAGCCGCCGCAATAGAAGAAGACGATTCCCGGCCACCGTAGGCGGCCTGCGGACGGCTGGCGTTGGGTGGCTCGCCGTCCGATAAAAACCAGGCCCGGGTCTATGCCGCGTTGTGTTCCACGCGCGCCTCAAAGAGATGTCAGCCAAATAGACGGGGCCCGCTAGGGCGAGTGCCTGCCAGGGTTGCGGAATATGTTTGAAAGAGTCAACGCGACCTTGGAACGCGAAGGGCATTTGGAGGAACATGGATGGGTTTTAGTCAGTAAGTCTGACACTCTTTCTCCTCTCCACTCTTCCGCTCCGCCCAGAGTGGAAGGAGTCATTTGATGTTTTCCATCCTTACCTTTCTACTTACAAGGAACATATTATGCTCGGAATTGCTATTGTGTCGAATGAAAACAAAAATTGTTTCGAACAGCAGTGGTTGTTTTTTTTGTTTTGAGAGTTGTTTTTTGCATTTATTGTGTCTTTGATTGATATCTAATATGAATCCCAAAAAATGAAGGATGGTGTAAAAAAAATCTGAGTTTTTTTGCTGTGTATATGAATTAACGAATAAACACTTGGAAGAAATGCAATTAAATCGATTAACAAGCGAGCTTGCATAAAACTAATATATAATAACTTAAATTTCTAATGATGTAATGGCGTTACTTATTTTCAGCTTTTACTAATCAACATAAAATTGTTATCTTAAATGGAAATTGTGAGGGACACGTGATGGTAGACAAATATTATGTCGGTAATCGTCTCTCGGTTTGGCCAAGATCGCAAAGTACGAGGGCAAATAGGAACCTATTAGTTTGCGACCATGGCCGACCTCAAAATTTTCATAACGAATATTTCTTTTTTAACGTGATTCAAAAAAGGAAGAGGTTCCAATTACGTTGTATGTTTATGTGTTAGGATATACTTTCCGATTAGCGATTAGTAGAAATTTCATCAACATCGGTTTAGTAGTTTGGTTTAACGAAACGAAATTGCGTATTTTGGTTTCCTGTGACTCTTCAGTGGCGCTGTTAGGTGTGGGGTAGGCACCACTAAGAAAGTGAAAAATAAAAAACTTCTATGCATTTTTTTATTTGGAACTCGGTTTTTTTTCAAGGTAACTTCCGGACCAAATTTTTTTTCTTACTGATTCAATTTTTTTATTTGAAATTAGTTTGCTCTTGACTCTAGACTAGGTCATAGATGACAGAGACAAAGTCGAAGTTGGAGCGAGCTTACCCAGAAGCCTGTTCACTAATTTTAAAGAGATTAGAGTTGTATGCGTTCGGAAACACTGACGCAGGCAGAGAGTTCCACTCCTTTGCTGTGCGCATTATAAAAGACGAAGATATATACTGCGTCGAAAACTCGCGTGACGTCACTACTATAGTACAATTTTACTAGCAACTTGCTCGTGAACTTAGATCTTTATCATTTTTGAGCCATTTGAAATGGCTTAAAATACGTGTCCAATATTTTTTGAAAATCTAACGGTTGTATTAAATAGAATTACATTTTTTCTACCTAGTAGAGGACCCATTGGAAGTTAATTCTTGAAAGCTGAAATAACGTAAGCATCTGGCAAAGGATTTGCTAAATAAAACGGACAGGAAGAGCCGCGGGCGTCAGCAAAGTGATAAATTTAATTACGCTGGTTGTGGCAGTACCGGAAAGGTTACTAACTCAAGCTTGCTGGCATCAAGTAGACTAACTAGAAATCAGTCTAGGTAGCGCCCCGTGTACGTATCGCCACTCCCAGAATTCCATATTTGACATTCTGAATACGTATGTTATTTAGAAAGAAAATGAACGTGGCCGAATGTTAGGTATGTGGAGACAAACGAACGATAAAAATGCAGAAGAAATAATTATAAATAATGCTAAATTCTGAGTAATGCTAACCTCTTAGGTTTACAAGGCCTAGAATAAGGTGAACTTTTTTATCATTGACCCGGTCAAAAAAAATCGGTCGCCCAGCTGACACATTTAAAGACAAATTCACAACCACCTGTGTATAGGCTTATTAGTTCATTCCTGCTCTTATCCCAAACTAGAGGTGCATACAGCTGGTTTTTAGGGTTCCGTACCTCAGTCGGCAAAAACGGAACCCGAGTTTGGGATAAGGATATAGGATCACTTTGTTGTCCATCTGTCAAGACCCTTTTTCCCAGGAACGCGTGGAGGAATCAAGCTGAAATTAATAACAAATACGCAGGTCTGTTACCCTTTGGAACAGCGATAAAATCAAACTTCTAGATCAGCGCAATCTAAAGATTCGCGACGGTGGAGCGGACGCGGCGCGTATACACAGTGCAGAGGAGCGGTGGCGGCATCGTATACAGAAGCGCTAAGACTATTTGTGATTTGTCAGTCTTAATCTAGTGCAGTTTTCTTCCCGTTTACGCTGACCTCTTGTTAGTTTCCGCCACGATTGTGACTAGTCCCAGCACACGTGATATCACTTAACCTTTGCACCTAGATAGTGCATCCGTTAATAGGACATGTTTTCTTGATGTTCTGATTGTGAGCGATAAATTGCACTAGTTTAGCGTCGTATTGATATAAATCTTGGTCCCGTTAGGATACAAAGCTAACTCGGATCTTATGGGCACGTTTGTTCTATTGTAGACCTCATCCATCACATGAGATCGAGACAGAGAACTGACTGATCACGAAAAATTGAGAGAAAAAAAAGGCAACCATGGTATCTTATGGGCTCGCTTGTTCTATTGTAGACCTCATCCATCGCTATCCATCAGATCGAGACAGAGAACTGACTGATCACGAAAAGATTATAGTAAAAATAAGACAACTACCATCGCAGTAGTAATTGGGTTGTGGAAGTCAGGGTGGCACTCAATCCATATAAAATACTGGTTTCAGCTGCATCCAGTTACACTGGAACACGAACCCGATATTTAGAGGAAAGAGTAGGCAGATGATGACCATATTTTTGAACCACAAATGAATCCGGCTATAATCGGTCGTTTCGAAGTCTGGCTGAACGCGGTCCTTCCACACGTTATCTCCGCCCATATCAGAAACTCATTTAATCCTAATCACAATTTTATAATCATTATAACACAACATAGGTAATCTGGGCGTTTGACCGGCTGATAAGTGTGCTGTATCATGCTGTACATGAATATTTTTTCTGCATATTGCATGAGCGTGTGGAACGTGGGTTGCATAAGGTTAATTGGACTTCAACCTGGTTGAAGGTACAGACAGTTTGAGAATCAGTTTCAGCACCATTATCATCATATCAGCCGAAAAACGTCCACTGCTGGACATAGGCCTCCCCCAAGTGTCGTCACAACAACCGGTCCGTTTCGCATCCATGGGCTACACGCAACCCTCACCAGGTCATCGGTCCACCTTGTGGGAGGCCGCGCCAACGCTACGTCGTCCGTACGCGGTCGCCATTCTAGAACTTTTCGGCCATCGACCATTTGTTCTGCGAGCAATGCAAGAAGAGTACTGGTAGCTGGTGGTACTGGTAGAGTTTAAGATTAATACTGGTAGCGGATTATCCCACAGTATCACTTCTTCGTCGTTCCCTCACTGCTTTGGATCGCGACCACATACAACGCGTGATGGAGGTGTTCGGAACAGGGTGGCAAGTTTCTTGAAAAGGATCAGACCAGTACTTCCAGAGACAATTTTATAATTTCATATTTATATCTTCTTGACTCCAGAAGTATTTCTTGTGCCCCAATCATTGTCTTTGTCTGATCAGTATTTCTAAAACTCGATAAATCAATTTTGTCTCTTTAGCTTTTCCTAACCATGTCTGGATTGGCTTCCAGTCCAAGACTGACTGTCCACTGGCGGAGAGGAGAGGAGCGGAGTGGAGCTGTGCCAATATTAACCAATGGAATTGCATAAAATCTCCGCTCCGCTTCGGTGGACAAGAATTTACGAACTAGTTTAAAAATTCATACAAAACAGGGAAGCGGAGCGCTCAAATAACTCGGACTCAGTCCGCAACTCCGCTCCGCAACAATGGACAGACAGTCCGCTACTCCGCTCCGCATAACTCCGTTGCTCCGCTCCGCTACCTCGCTCCGCGGCAATAGACAGGCAGCCTAAACAATTGCAGCTGAATACCAGTATTTTACATAGAGCGACTATACCCCTTGGCAAGAATGCTGTCAGATATTCTGGCTTCTGACTACCCGTAACTACTGTAAAAGATAAAGAAATGATAGCTGAGACCAAAGGCTTAACATGCTCTCCGAGGCAAGGAGTCTCTGAGTGGGATGAAATGGATGGTCACCCATCCACATTACTTAACCTTAGAACTAGACTTGTGGGACGCTTATCACTTAACAACGAGCTCCTAAAACTCGATATTTCTCATTAACACCCGAGTAATGTTTTTTCTTCTTCAATAATAATATAATCAATCAATCTAATGAGTTGAACATAATTTTTATTACGTTAAAACATAAATAACCTTGTTGCGGCTTTGGTCCGTGTTTGTCGCAGTTTAAACGGGTTTTTACAATTGTTTTATTATCAACTATCTGAATGTATCTTGCGTTTTGTCTTAACAAAGATAAGTTCTTCTTTTCGTGTTTAAAGTAAACTTCAACCTTTTGAACGTCAGAGCATAAACGCATACTTTTTGTCGCTTATATGTGACGTTTGGCGTACAGGGCACGCGCTTGCTTATCATGTATTCGTGACAATGGCGTTCAAAATGTTAAGATAGTAATTGCCAGGTCAATAATAGCGTAAGTAGCTTTCATTAGATCCTCAAAGTTGCAGGTGAATGAGCACTTGGGGTACAGCATGTAGGCCATGTTCTGGATACTGGTATTCTGCTGTATCCAATAAGACTGGAATCCAACCCCAGCATTGTTGGAAAAAAAAATGTCAAATCAGATAGAGTCGACCAATGCAGCCGGTCGATTCCATCTTGATTATATGGATTGACAGCTCACCTCGTGATCACTTCACCCAAGCGTTCACTTCAGCGGCTCATTTAAAGGCATTCAACACTTCAGTCTTTTTTGCTCACGAGTTTCTTAAGTCGGCCACAAATTAGCATATTAAACTACTACGTTCAAGTTGTAAAAAAAAAACAATATGTTACAATAACTGTTTAAACAAAAAAAAAATAACATACATAAACCGTTGTATATGTTAATTCAACTTGAATGTTAATAAGGTGTTTGAATTTCATGCTTATTTACATTTTTAAGTTATGCGAAAGTGATTCTGTCTGCTTATTCATTCTTAACTGTTGAACTGCTGAACCAATTTTGATATCAGGAAAAAATAAAGGCATGACATAATCAGCTTTGATTGCGTGAACTTGTTACTCCGCACAGTCCGCAACTCTGCTCCGCTCTACCCCGCTCCGCATCAATGAACAGACACAGTCCGCAACTCCGCTCCGCGTTTCTCCGTTCCTCCGCTCCGCTGCCTCGCTCCGCGTCAACGGACAGGCAGCATTAGGCCTCGCACCAGAGATGTGCGAGGAAAATGAGTAGCGCGAGGATGCATATCGACGCTTTGAAACGCGATGACAGATGCGAGGATGTGTAGCGGACTCTTTTCAGTTTCTCGCTCGCATCCAAACCGAGCACACATCTCTCGCACCCATATACCTATACCATAAAACCTCGCGCCGCTAAGCCGTTTCCACCGGAGCTGCGAAGAGCGAGGCTAGATAAAAGAAGTGATTGTATTGGTTCGTAACAAACACTTTCCTCGTTACGCATCCTCGCACATCTCTGGTGGAAACGCACCCTTAATGTACAGCTATGCACTCCAAGAACACTAGCCTAGGCCGCTTGCCCGTAAATAATAACAGCCGCATCGATTTTCAAGGTTATTCAACGCTTTCCGAGGTTGGTGACCATTTAGAATATATCGAGACTCCTCCGTGGCGCTTGCTAGCCGTTGGTCCCGGCTGACAGTGTAGATCTTTGACTGTCGTTACGGGTAGTCAGAAGCCAGATAATCTGACACTAGTCTTGCTTTGGTTTTTTTTTTGTTTTTATTTTTTATTGCTAGGTTATTGAGTTGTGGAGGTCAGACAGGCAGTCGCTTCATGTAAAATACTGGTATTCAGCTGTTTCCGGTCAGACAGAAAACGCTAGCCTCTAGCATATTGAAGTACAGGCAAGACTGGCAAAATTGTCAAAATTCTAGCATATTTCCATGTCTGCATCACTCGTTAAAAGTATTTGTAAACTTTTCGTTCGGCGGTTACGGAATGATAAAACTGCTGAAAATAGAATGTTGTTTGTTTTTTAACGCGTTCATGAACCGGGGCCTTCACATTGAATTTTATATTCTACGAATCAGTGTATTGATTGATGAAAGAAAGAAGGCGTGTTTTGTTGTTAAACTTATTAATCTATCGTCGTCAGCCTCATCATTATCATATCAGCCGAAAGACATCCACTGTTGGACATAGGCCTCCTCCAAGCGTGCCACAACAACTGGTCCTCACCAGGTTGTCGGTCCACCTTGTGGGAGGCCTTCCAACACTGCGTCTTCCGGTACGCGTTCGTCACTCCAGAGCTTTTCGGCCCCATCGACCATCTGTTCTGCGAGCTATGTGGACTTTAGTTTGGCGATCCTTCGGGCTATGTCGATAACCTTGGTACTCTTGCGGATATCATCATTCCTGATTCGATCACACAAGGAAACTCCGAGCATTGCCCTCTCCATTGCCCTTTGGGTGACTTTAAGCCTTCTTCTGATGGGGCCTGTTGTGAGCGACCATCAGCTTATGATAATAATAATCCTCGCGACTGAATTTCGGTCACGGTGGCCATTCTCAATGGTGATTAGTCAAGTATGCAGTAGATATTTAGTGCACAAGTGTGTGCGCAAACAGGTGCACTCTCTGTTCCTTTACTCTCATATTCCGATGGGACGGCATCCAATCAGGGGCAGGGCCAACGACTTTACGTGTTTTCCGAGGCATAGTGTCACACCACCGACTTCCAAACTCTGGACTGCTACTGCGAAATTCGTAATGGAAAAGCCCAGTCATGTCGTGCCTAT